>BLSH010347043.1:78102-124692 GCA_018402905.1 Glandirana rugosa | reverse complement strand
TGCGTGAGCCACAAGTCACAACAGGAAACTTGCCTTCATCATTCTTTATAGGGCCAATATGATCTGACCTCCCTCTCTTACTGTTTATATACTTAAAGAATTTCTTGGGATTCTTTTTACTCTCCTCGGCTATGTGTCTTTCATGTTCTACCTTAGCCGCTCTAATTGAACCTTTCCATTCCTTATTGCGTGTTTTATGTTTCAATAGGTTTTATTATAGTTTTAGAAGTTACAATATATAATAGTAAGATCATTGTAAGTACATCATCTAGTAAATGATTCAAACTAGACATCAGTTGGAAATAATGGTTATACAGGTATTGAGGACTCAAGTGACTGGTTCAGACTATATGTTGTTGATATCCAGAGGATGAAGCAGTAGGTGGATTAGGGGTGGCTGTTTTCAGTCCGTTTCTACTTAAGATCCATGACCACATTTTGTAGCGAACTTCCTCTGCAAACGTGAAGTTCATCCTAGCGAGTAAGCTACTATCATGGTAAGTTTGATTAAATAGCCCACAATATTATCGTACCTGAGCTTATTTACTAGAGTGTGACTGACGTCAAACAGTAAATACTTAACAATAACTGTGTAACGTCAAACATCAACCTGTTACCAGCAGCGACCTATTAGTGTAGAAGAGATTGTGTGAGTTGAGATTAACTCTAGTTTAATCAGGGTCCGGATAGCCATCCCCGCGGGACACCCCAATTGGGGTCTCATATGTGTCCCGGAGGGCTGGCCCCCCATATTGTTACCATTTGTTGGCCCGTGCATTCATTTTTTGATATCCTATCTACATATGAACGTAGTCGTGAATGTATCCAGGTGTGCCACGGATGCCAGGAGTTCAAGGCCTTGCCCAGTTTGCCTTTACTGGAGGCATGCATCATTTCATAGCTGTAATGTGTATTTGTTAGATCTATGGTGTCTACTAACTCTGGGACTTGGGTGGTTTTCCATAGTCTCGTGATGCTTAGTCTAGCAGCTAGTTGTATGTGTGTTACTACGTGTCTATATTGATAGTGAATGTTGTCTATTTTTAGGTTCAGGAGTCCCATTTCTGGGGAAGCTTCTTGGGGGGCGCCTGTTATTTCATGTATCAATTGAAATATTTCCAACCAGAAGATATGTAGGGGTGTGCACTTCCACAGTATATGTGCAATATCACCTATCGCCGCATTACATCTCCAACATGTGTTGTCATTTTTATTGTCAACTGGTGTGAGATACCATCTAAGGGTTATTTTATAGGTGAGTTCCCAAAGTGTCCAGCATTGGGTTGCTTTGAATATTATTGACCTTAATGCATTGCACCATTGCGTTTCCATGAAGCTATGTCCTAGATCTTGTTCCCATTGTAAGTGGGCTTTGGTTTTAGAGAATTCTTGCTTTTGGTACATGCTATTGTAAAGCATAGATATACCTTTATCTTTGTTTGATGGGGTGTTGAATAGTGCCCAAATATGTTTTGGGGCATTGAGTAAAGGCTGGGTTCTACTGCTTTGAGACAGCTGTGCACTCTATGGTATGTAAATATTTCTGTGTGTGGTAGTTTACATTCTATTTGCAGTTTCTGGAATGGTTTTATTTTTTTGTTGTTCCTGAGATTATCAATATGTGTGATACCCGCAGACCTGCAGATGTAAACACGGCGGTTCCCCGCTCTGTTAGTAGGGGCATGTGTGATCTACTGATTCCTGTCACTGGGATCAGTTAGATCTCTCATGCCCATGCTAGTTCAACCCCCCCACAGTAAGAACACACCCAGGGAACACAGTTAACCCCTAGATCTCCCCCTGCAGGTTAACCCCTTCACTGCCATTGACATTTATACAGTAATCAGTGGACATTTAAATTTCTGATCGCTGAATACATGTCATTGGTCCCAAAAAAGTGTCAAAAATGTCCGACATGTCCGCTGAAATATCGCATTACCGCTAAAAATCGCAGATCGCCGCCATTACTAGTAAAAAATAAAAAAATAATAAAAACCCCAGAAATAAATTCTCACCATCCGTAAACGCGGCCACTTTTGCGCAAACCAATCAATAAACACAGATTGCGATATTTTTTTATCACAAATATGAGGAATTATATAAATCGGCCAAAAACTGTGAAAAAAAATGTTTTTTTATATTTTTTTTTGGATTTGAATTTTAGCAAAATGTAAGAAATTTGGGTTTTTTTGCAAAATGGTTGCTCTTCTTTTGTTTATAGCGGCGAACAGAAATGACGCAGAGGCGATCAAATACCACCAAAAGAAAGCTCTATTTGTGGGAAAAAAAGGACGCAAATTTTGTTTGGGTACAACGTCGCACGACCGCGCAATTGTCAGTTAAAGCGAGGCAGCGCCGAAAAAGTGCTCTGGTCCTAAAGCTGGAAAACCTTACGGGTGGTAAGTGGTTAAAGTATGAGTTGGGTAATTGAATTGGAATGGTGCTAAAAAGGTACAATATCTGTGGTAGGTGTAGCATTTTAAAAGCTGCCAACCTGCCACTCCATGATAGTTCGTGTCTAGTCAGAGTTTGGGTGTCAGATTTGAGCTTCTCTAAGGCTGGTGTGAAGTTAGTCGCGAATAATTTTTTAACCAATTTAGGTAATTGTATTCCCAGGTATTTGATGCTATCGTTAGCCCATATGAATGGATATTGGACTTGTAATAGATTGCTTGTAGTCGCATTGATGCCCACGTCCAACACTTGGTTACATTAGCTTTATAATAAGATACCTTACTGAAAAGATCCCAAATTTTATGTACTTCCACCAGGGAGGGAGCCGGGTTGGACAGCATTAAGATCACATCGTCTGCAAAAAGGCTGATTTTGTGGGTCGTTTTGGCTATATCAATTACTGAGATCAATGGGTTTGTTCTGATTAATTCAGCCAGGGGTTCTAGAGACAAGTTAAAGATTAGTGGGGACAAGGGGCATCCCTGTCTGGTGCCGTTAGTGATATGGAATGGTTTGGAGAGCATACCTGTTGAATATACTTGGGCCGAGGGGTTAATGTAGAGCGTTATGGCTGTTAATATGTGTCCCAAAAATCCGAACTTTTGGAGAACCTGTCACAAGTATGTCCAATGGACTCTGTCGAACATTTTCTCTGCATCCAAGGAAAGGAGCAGAGAAGGCGTTCTGCTAAGTTCTGCATGGTGGATCACATTAATCAATCTCCTAGTTGCGTCAGCCGCTTGCTTGTTTTGTAAATATGAAAATCTGACAGAGACCCCTCAGCCTTGTATTTTTTGAAGGCATTCTCCTGTGCTTTTATGTGTGCCTTTATGTTGGAGTTAAGCCATCCTGGTCTTTGATTAGCTCTTTTAAATGTATTTCCCATTGGGATACACTAGCTAATACATTTGTTTAGTTTGTTCTTGAAGCACTCCCATTTTTCCTCTGCATTCATTGTTCCTGGAATTTTATCCCAGCTAACATCTTCCAGCAAGGAGCGTAGTTTATGAAAGTTGGCTCTCTTAAAATTCAGTGTCTTTGTATTCCCCTTATGTTTCCTATTTGTGTAATTTATATTGAAACGAATTGACCTGGGATCTGTATTTCCTAGATTGCCCCTTACTTCCATGTCTGTGATCAGATCTGTGTTGTTAGTAATCAGAAGATCTAATAATGCTTTTTTCTTGTTGGTGCACTTACCATTTGACCCATGAAATTGTCCTGCAGGACATTTAGGAAATGGCAAGCCTTAGCTGGATATTTAAAATCCCCCATTATAATGACACTTCCCATCCTAGCTGCTATTCCAAATTGCGATAGGAGGTCTGCCTCCCCCTCCCCCCTCTGGTTAGGGGGCCTATATCATATTCCCAGTATTACTTTCCCCCTGGTATCTTCCCTTTGTAGCTCTACCCATAAGGCTTCAACTTCCTCCCCAGATCCACTAGTAATGTCATCTCTCACATTTATTTGTACGTCATTTTTTATATACAGCCATACCCCTCCCCCTTTTTTGCCCTCCCTACCCACTGAACTCTGTTCCACTCTGGTTATTACTAAGTCTGGACCCCCCCCCGTTGCCTAGTTTAAAAGCCCCCCTAACTTTCTGCCATCCTCATTCCCAGCCGGTCTGCACCTTCACAATTTAGGTGCAGCCCATCCTTTCTATAGAGCTCGTAACCGATTGAGAAATCGGCCCAGTTCTCCAGGAACCCGAAACCCTCCTTTCTACACCAGCTCCTCAGTCACTAGTTGACTTCCCTAATCTCCCGCTGCCTCCCTGGTGTGGCTCAAGGTACCAGTAGTATTTCTGAGAATACTACCTTGGAGGTCCTAATCCTCAATTTTGCTCCTAGGTCCCTAAAATCGTTTTTAGGACACTCCACCTACCTCTAACTTTGTCATTGGTGCCATCATGCACTATGACAGGCGGGTCTTCCCCAGCCCCTCCCAGTAATCTGTCCACCCGATCCATGATGTTCCGAACCCGAGCGCCAGGTAAACAGCATACACTTCAATGCTTTAGGTCTTTGTGACAGATTGCCCTCTCTGAGGAATTTAGTCCCCTACCACCACAATCTGTCTTTCTTTTTGCCTGGCTTCATCCCCACCCTCGCTAGAGGAGTTACTCCCCTGACAGCTAGGGGCGCCACTCTGCTCCAGCGATGCTGATTCCTGACTATATAATTATAGGGTGCGGCTGTGCTGCATTTTTTCCAATTTTTTTGGGGGTCTCTAAGGGAAGCACTGATATAAAGGAGCTCTGATCTAATGGGGGTCTTTTATGGTGGGGCGTGTATTATGAAGGGGGGTGACACTGACCCCAATTGACCTCCTGGTTACTCTGAGTCCTGGTAGCCACAGGATTCACAGCAGCGCTGCAAGGTCAGTGTCACTGGGGCACAATAGGAGACAGACAGTATCATTTGTATAGCCACAATAGGAGTTATATGGGCGCATCTATATGGGCACAACAACATCTATATGGGCACAACATCATCTATATGGGCGCAATAGCATAAAACTGTTATTGTGCCCATAAAACTGTTATTGTGCCCATATAGCTGTTATTGTGGCAATAGAGCTGCTATTGTGCCCATATAGCGGCTATTGTGCCCATATAGATGCAAACTAGCAACTATATGGGCACAATAGCAGCTATATGGGCACAATAGCAACTATATGGGCACACCAGCATCTATATGGGCACAATAACAGCTTTATGGGCACAACATCAGCTATATGGGCATATGTGATAATGGTTAAGCCCCTACCCTTCATGACATTGTCAAAAAGGGGCAGAGCATGGGTGACCCTAAAATGATGCCCCCACTGGAAAAAGTTCTGAGGACGCCTATGCATATGAGTGCTGCCAGTATTGCTGCAGAGGTTGAAGGGGTGGGGGGTCAGCCTGTTAGTACTCAGACCACACGCTGCGCACTGCATCAAATTGGTCTGCATTGCTGTCATCCCAGAAGGAAGCCTCTTCTAAAGAAAATGCACAAGAAAGCCCACAAACAGTTTGCTGAAGACAAGCAGACTAAGGACATGGATTACTGGAACCATGTCCTGTGGTCTGATGAGACCAAGATAAACTTATTTGGTTCAGATGGTGTCAAGCATGTGTGGCGGCAACCAAGTGAGGAGTACGAAGACAAGTGTGTCTTGCCTACAGTCAAGCATGGCGGTGGGAGTGTCATGGTCTGGGGCTGCATGAGTGCTGCCAGCACTGGGGAGCTACAGTTCATTGAGGGAACCATGAATGCCAACATGTACTGTGACATATTGAAGCAGAGCATGATCCCCTCCCTTCGAAGACTGGGCCGCAGGGCAGTATTACAACATGATAATGACCCCAATCACACCTCCAAGATGACCACTGCCTTGCTAAAGAGGCTTATGGTAAAGGTGATGGATTGGCCAAGCATGGCTCCAGACCTAAACCCTATTGAGCATCTGTTGGGCATCCTCAAACAGAAAGTGAGGAGCGCAAGGTCTCTAACATCCACCAGATCTGTGTTGTCATCATGGAGGAGTGGAAGAGGACCCCAGTGGCAACCTGTGAAGCTCTGGTGAACTCCATGCCCAAGAGGGTTAAGGCAGTGCTGGAAAATAATGGTGGCCACACAAAATATTGACACTTTGGGCCCAATTTGGACATTTTCACTTAGGGGTGTACTCACGTTTGTTGCCAGCGGTTTAGACATTAATGGCTGTGTGTTGAGTTATATTGAGGGAACAGCAAATTTACACTGTTATACAGGCTGTACACTCACTACTTTACATTGTAGTAAGGTGTCATTTCTTCAGTGTTGTCACATGAAAAGATATAAAATATATACAAAAATGTGAGGGGTGTACTCACTTTTGTGAGATACTGTATAATAGTGATAAAGATGACCCAACTGGAAGAGGAGGTAATAGAAGAGAATGAGAGGAGAGTTTATGCCACTGGGGAAGCAGTAAGATAAAGTGGTTCTAAAGCCTCAATTTTAATCCTGCATTGTGCACAAGAGCAGTGGCTCTCTCCTCTCTCTCCCTCCTCACTAGGCAGATTGATAGCAGAAGGAGCTGCTTTCAGTCAAATCCTATGATGAGGGAGTGAGGGTGGGGTAAAGCCTCACTGCAGATGATTTTAGAACAGGGATATGGCTTTTCTCTGATATATTTTCACACACAGTTTTTAGATGATTTTAGAACAGGGATATGGCTTTTCTCTGCTATATTTTCACACACAGTTTTTAGATGATTTTAGAACAGGGATATGGCTTCGCTCTGCTATAGTTTCACACACAGTTTCCAGATGATTGTAGAACAGTGATATGGGTTCTCCCGGCTTTAGTTTAAGTTTAACACACAGTTTCCAGATGATTTTAGAACAGTGATATGTGTTTTCCCGGTTTTAGTTTAAGTTTAACACACAGTTTCCAGATGATTTTAGAACAGTGATATGGGTTCTCCCGGTTTTAGTTTAAGTTTAACACACAGCTTCCAGATGATTTTAGAACAGTGATATGGGTTCTCCCGGTTTTAGTTTAAGTTTAACACACAGTTTCCAGATGATTGTAGAACAGTGATATGGGTTCTCCCGGTTTTAGTTTAAATTTAACACACAGTTTCCAGATGATTGTAGAACAGTGATATGGGTTCTCCCGGCTAATTTATACTTTTTTCACACAGTTTGAAGATGATTTTAGAACAGTGATATGGCTTCTACCGTTAATTAATACTTTTCACACACAGTTTGAAGATGGTCCACATCCACATCCACCTCCATTTTTTATTTTTTTTATTTTTTTTTAAATATTTAAAGTTATTTCCCTGTCCCCATTTCTTTGTAGGGCACTTGTCCCACCCTTACCCCCATTTTTCCTTCCTTTTGCAGACCTCTAGGACTTTCCAGGACTTTTTTACAGCAATTTTCAGAACTTTTAGTAAAATTACCAGAACCCCGGACCCGAACCCGGACTTTTTTTGAAAAGTCCGGGTTCGGGTCCGGGTCCCGGACACCCAAAAGTTCGGTACGGACCCGAACTTTACAGTCCGTGTTCGCTCAACACTAATTAGGGGTGACAGCCTGGGAGGCACACAACACAAAAGGCAGGGTGGATGCAGTGAATGGTATAACTCACAGTTACTGTAGTGCTCGATTGCTGGGTCACTTGATCAGCAGAAGGAGGTGCTGCATGGAGCCATGCTGATGCATCCAGGGAGCAGGTGATGTGGGTGGAAGTGTAGCATGGAAGAATCTCTTAGAGCCGGAAGATCAGCATTGTAGCAGGTATGGACAGGCTGGTCCGTCCACTTCTGGTTTGCGCCATTCACTTCCGGTTCACGGCTGATGTGCGGGTGCTCCAGGTGAAGGGAGGGCCGTTGCTAGCATGAGGAGGGGAGGGGTCAACAGGCACGTACACTGACGCGTTTCACTTACTGTGCTGTAGGTTTCATCAGCGTGAAGTACTGGTTAGCAGCACTGTGCGAGACCGATATCCCTTTTATATGCAACTTTCCCCCACAGCCCCCCTTATACTCATCTGAGCCTGAGGGATGTGCACGAGAGCAGTTGCTCTCTCTGCTTTCTCCCTCCCATTGGCTCTTGCTGCTGTCAATCACAAGCAGTGACAATGGTGCAGAGGGCAGGACTGAACTGCTCTCTGTGTCTATGGACACACAGAGTTAACTAGGGAGCAAGCCTACACAAGTGCCCCTGTGGGTGGAGACTGCTGTCATGCGAAAAATCTAACATTAAGGCAATTCCCTGACATAGAGATGAGCATGTGTGCAGTAAAATAACATATAAAGTTCTTCTGTGTTCCATGTCACTACACACTGTAACTGATGTATGTTGCATTAGGAGGTATATGGCCTGCGCCCGCTCCACCACTGTTACCTCACTATACATAACAGAATGGGGTCCCACCGTGGACCTAGCGTGGACCTCATGCATGCACTTGTCAGCTTTCACTTACGTACCTAGGTGACCAGGCCATGAATCTCTGTATTGTGGGTTTTGTTCCGGTTGCTATTGGAAACTGACCACTAGGGAGGGAGCCTAAACATTGATCGCTACCGGAGGACCTGTCACCCTTACCATGTATCAAGCCTAACGACTGAACGACTGGTTGCTTTGTGTCTTGAACTGTGCTTGGTTAATCTCAGCAACTATGCTCCTCCTGTTTACTTCTTTGTGCTTCACAGACCCTGGTTCTTTCGATACGCTAGAACAAACATGCCCCCCTTTAATAACTTCAGACCAGGCTTAGAACAGTTGATGCAATTTTACTAAAGAGATTTCAACATTAAAGTCCAGTATGAACAGAGTCCAATCCCTAATCCTAAGGCAGAAATAACACAGCCTGTCTATGGCTTGCAGGTGTAGCAAGCGGCTTACTATGGTGGAAAAAGTACAATTTTATCCTTTACAATCACTTTAAGAAAGTGAACAAAGCACCACGAGTATAGAGAGCTGCAACAACATTGTTTTGATGTGGACCTGCACTTCATTATAGCTCCCACTATTTCAGTGCCATCAAATCAGCAGCCAATAATGTTTACTACACTCAGCAAGAACTGTTTCAAATGCACTTTCAGAAAACCAAACAAGCTTTCTCCATTTGTGCGACTAATATTGATTAAAGAGAAAAGCCTCTCATGTACTGTTCTCTCTGACATATTGCAGAATGAAGCTGTATTGTTCTTTCACTGCAACATCTTGTGTACTATCTATTTCTACATTGAGTTTATCAGCTTCTCTAAGGCTACATGCACACGTTGTTTCAACCTCCCCTGAATGACTCAACTTGACAGCTAGAAACCGAGGTTTAAAAACATCAGTTTAGCCGCATTTGCATGCCGCGTTTAGCCACGTTTAGCCGTGTTCGCGTCTAGAAGTGTTTTTTTAAAAAAATGAAAAATGTATTTAAATGAAACGCTCCTAGACGCGAGTTACCGCATTGGCCTAACATCCTGGCTTTTATTTTGCTTCACCAGGTTACTGAAAATGGAAATTAAAGCAAAACTTTACTCTTATTTATGCTAGCATTAGTAAATACATGGGAAAGTAAATCATATTTACTTGTTTTAAACTATTTTTTACTTCCCGGTTTGCAGGCCTAGGCAAATGATGTCATACATCCCAGGAGTCTACAGGGTGGGAGGAGGGGGTGTTCTCAGCTAAGCATACTCTTCTGCTTGAATGAATGAGCTAAGGACAGATGGATTTCAGGAAGTAAATCCTACATGAATCATCTGCCCTTACACAAGATGGCCACAGCCAGAAATGCTAAGGGGTGTTTTTTTTAAAGTGATTTATCAGCAAAATAAATACAATTGAGACATGGATGAATGGGCAAGTTTTCCTTGAGTAATAAAAGTGAATTCAATTGCATTATTTTTTTGGGGATTTGTGGTGCTTAGATGCAGTGTAGTTACGCTTTAAGTCATTGAAGTTTTAAGTAATAACAACCAAATATGGGGGTTGATATTAGATTTGCTAAGAACGAAAACAAGCTCAAGAAAATTAACATGATTTACATCTGAGTTACATAAACTATGAGCTGCTTCCTCCTTCTCTCTGTATGCAAGGCCAATTTTGGCAATGCATAATATGATATCAATTAGTCTCTTAACAATCTCATGGTTCAGAATTACATTCTATTTTTTGCATTTTTTAGCATCAGAGTTTCAATATTTACTTTATTTTTCAGCAGCCATATACAGTACGCATTTACTGATGCTTGATGTACCGATTCCTCATGTTCTCCAAGTGAATATATACAGGTATGTGCTTTTTTAACTTTCTAACCAGTAATGAATGAACTTGTTCTAATATTACTGAAATACATACACATTTAGGAAGTAGTGTTTGCTCATATCTGGATGATGTGTGCCTTCATAAAGTACTGTTTTGTAGTTGTACTAGACAAAGGATCTCGTGTCACAAATGCTTTAGGCTTAGACATAGAAGACAAATCAGAACATGGAAAATGAATATACAGCTATAGAAAGGATATTTGAAGGTGAATAAAATATTCAGAAACTACAGAAGGAAAAGCCATATCTGTCCACAAAATTACAGATTTTGCCTATGTGGAAAACACATCTTGGCATGAAATTACAGACTCTCCAGGTCCTGCAGTTCCTGAAGAAATATCTACAATTCTCAGAAGCATATCTGAACATCACAACCAAAGTAGACTCTATCAACATTAACTATTTTTAACCCTTTTCTTGCTAGGCTTATTAAATAGACAGGAAGGTATATTTACTTTTAACCTTCTATTCTATTCTATTCTATTCTATATTTTAAACTTCTTTTAAACTTCTTTTTTTTTTTAACATTTCTTCAGATTCTTCCTGGTTTTCACCACCTATAGTTTTCTCTGAGCATGCCTGTTTGCTCACCTGGTCAATCTCAAACTTGACTTTGTAGATTGTGCAGAGTAAAGCCTCGTACACACGGAACGATGATCGTATACAACAGGTCGTATGAACGACCGTCGTATGCGAAATCGATCGCTCGTATGTGCGATTAGAACAGCCGACATACGACAGTCGTACAAGGGGAGTTGTATGAGCAGACTAGAAAACTTGGTCATACCAACAAGCGCTCATACGACCGTTGTATCGTGTGTACAGAGCAGTTGGTACAACAAGTTATATTGTGCAAAACACGCATGTTCCGAAGTCAGGAACGGCCGGATGCTAATTACATGCACCTGAACGTTCTTTCTTTGGTCGTACGATCGTGTAGTGCAGTCGTATGAAAGTTACATTATCCAACATACGATCTGAGACGATCATAAGTACGATCGTCGTCATGTGTGTACGAGGCTTTAGAGAAATAATTTCAGGCTTCATTTTTGTTGACCAGGGTCTGATCTTCTTTCAATCAGTCCTTTTTTGGGGCTATAATCTCTTTTGTAAAACAGTTTTACTTTTTTTTTATGTTGCACCTCTTCAATGATATCACTTGTGGATGACCTTTTTTTTAAAAGGCATGTTAGCGCAAATTATAGTAACACATAACATACAATTAATTCAATTGCAAAATGTATCTATACAAATGTAGTTTCACATTTTAGGAAATGTTGGTCCTTACTTCTTAATAGTTCTAAACACTGCTTACCTCCTGTTGACCTGGCGATGGAAATTGAGAGTAGGGGAGATCAGCCATGCGTGACAGGGGTACAATTCCTGCCATGGCTGCAAAGCAAAGCATTGTGGCCATGGCATGTGTACACTCCCAGCTGCTGCCCCAGCAGCAACAGGGGGAGTGGTTTAGAAACTGTAAAAAATAACCACAGGGTTTTACTGCCCCTGGAGTGTAAATGAGGCCTTATGAACAATTCTTGATTATAAAATACTGAAATGTCTGCCTTACTTCACTGGTATATTTTGTATTCTTTATGTATAGAGAAATAGATGAAGTCTAATTAGCTTATGTTTAGCGCCACATATGATTTACAGGAAAAAAACAAAAACAAAAACAAAAAACTTGAGCTGGAGACTTGCTGTGTTTTGATGTTCAAAAAATTTGTAGGTTTACATTTCTTTTCATAAAAAAAAAAAAAAAATAGAAAAAAAGGCAATCAGACCTTAAATGAGAGGCAGGGTTCTGCATGTTGAGTTAGTAGGTTTTTATGTTTTTTTTAAATTTTGAATAGAAATAACAGATTTTAATTTTATTTAAAGTGTCATTACACCCAAACTGTCAATACATGCTATATTACATTGCGTTCATACTCACTTATCCACTACAGCATTTGTTTTCTGTAGACTGCAAAAGTCCTGGATGATCCTACTGTTCACTGTCCCTCCCTCTTTGTCAGCATCCCCGCTACAGCCTGAGATTGTGTAGACCAGGTGTTGATATCTACTGAGCATGCTCCAGTTTCAGTTCCCTTCTGAGCTATTGATTCCCTTCTTTTTCTTATTTAGGCAGCCCATGTGATGATAGAGTCACACATCTGGGTGTATACACAGTGGTATATGACACTCCCCGTCCCTCCCTCCTCCTTAATGTCCTCATATTGCTAAACACTATGAGGGTGAAATATAAGATGGTGATTGATGGAGGCATAATCTCCTTGTTAGTCCCAGCACATACACATGATAGGCACAAACATGAGAGGCATGGCTTGTGATTGGCAGAACCTCCTCCAGATCTCTTTACAATGTGAACAAAGTGAAAATTATTGTCAGTCAAATTAAACGTCATCTACACCATGTTATTACAAAAAATAATAAACATTTGCTTTGAAATATAGATTTTTATAAAGCTTTAAAACATGTTGTTGCTATTAATTGTTTTCTATATTTTGAAAGCCTTTTATTATACCATGTGACTGCCACGGCACCAATCAACGCTATGCAGGTTCAAATTTATACATAAGCAGAGTACTAGCAAGTCCTCCTTCAGATCTTTCCCTGAGGACAGGAAAGACTTGGGAAATGTCACGTGACCTCTGAACAGGAATAGTTAAATAAGGAACTAAGATGATTTTTTATAATTTTTTTTAATGTTTTTACAGTGACATGATCTTTATACAAAATTAGAAAGGATGGCAGCAAGTAAACATTGTATGTTTGATATCACTTTTATTATTTTTTTGCCTTTTTTAATCCCTTTACATAGATAGAGATACAGTACATAGGGTTTTGTGTGTTTGTTTGTTTTTCCTTTCCCTCAGAGATTTTTTTTAACATTCTGCTAAAACTTTTGTGAATCATTACTGCTTGGACCTTGAACAAGGGGACACACCCCGAAAGCTTGTGCTGAAAAACTGTATGTTAGTGCAAATAAAAAAGTATCACGGACAGTACTCAATTTTCTCTGGCAACATTTTTTACAAATAAATATCTGAAAAGTGTGTTGTGCATTTGTATTTGGCCATCCTGAGCCAATAATTTGTAGTACCACCTTTCGCTGCAATTACAGCTGGGGGATGTCTCTACTAGCTTTGCACATCTAGAGAGTGAAATTTAAATATTGTCACAGATTCTCAATTGGATTTAGGTTCAGGCTTCCATTGTAGCTCTGGTTGTATGTTTAGGGTCGTTGTCCTGCTGGAAGGTGAACCTCCACCCCAGTATCAAGTTTGTTGCAGACTAGGTGATGTGCAGTAGTTTTCCATCATACATAGCATTTTGCTTTTAGGCCAAAAGGTTCAAGTTTGGTCTCATCTGACCAGAGCATCTTCTTCCACATGTTTGCTCTGTCCCCCACATGGCTTCTTGCAAACTGCAAACGTGACTTCTTATGGCTTTTTTTCATCAATGGCTTTCTTCTTGCCACTCTTCCATAAAGTCCAGACTTGTGGAGCACATGACTAATAGTTGTCCTGTGGACAATTCTCCCACCTGAGCTGTGGATCTCTGCAGCTCCTCCAGAGTTACCATGTGCCTCTTGTCTGCTTCTCTGATTAATGCTTTCCTTGCCTGGCCTGTCACCATGTAGGTTTGCAGTTGTGCCATACTCTTTCCATTTTTCGATGATGAATTGAACAGTGCTCCATGAGATGTTCTCAGCTTGGGATATTTTTTTATAACCTAACCCTACTTTAAACTTCTTACAACCTTATCCCTGACTTGTCTGGTGTGTTCCTTGGCCTTCATGATGCTGCTTGTTCACCAGGGCCGGTGCAAGGATTTTTGTGTACACAGGCAAAGGTGCATTTTGGTGCCCCCCCCCCCACCAACAGCAGACAGCAGCTCCGCACATCAGGGTACAGCGCACATCAGGGCACACCGCACACCAGGGTACATTGCACATCAGGGTACATTGCACACCAGGGTACATTGCACATCAGGGCACAGCAGGGTACAGCGCACATCAGGGCACACCGCACACCAGGGTACATTGCACATCAGGGTACAGCGCACATCAGGGCACACCAGGGTACATTGCACATCAGGGTACAGCGCACACCAGGGCACACCGCACACCAGGGTACATTGCACATCAGGGTACAGCGCACATCAGGGTACAGCGCACACCAGGGCACACCGCACACCAGGGTACATTGCACACCAGGGTACACCGCACACCAGGGTACACCGCACACCAGGGTACATTGCACATCAGGGTACAGCGCACATCAGGGCACACCGCACACCAGGCTACATTGCACATCAGGGTACAGGGCACATCAGGGCACACCGCACACCAGGGTACATTGCACATCAGGGTACAGCGCACATCAGGGCACACTGCACATCAGGGTACATTGCACATCAGGGCACACTGCACATCAGGGTACATTGCACATCAGGGTACAGCGCACATCAGGGTACAGCGCACAGCACATCAGGGCACAGCAAATCAGGGCACATGGGGCACATACATCAGGGCACATTGGACACACCAGGGAGCATACATCAGGGCATATGGGGCACATGGGACACATACATCAGGGCACATACATAAGGGCACATTTCTGTTCACCTCTGCAGGGTCCCCTTGATGTACATGTAGCAGGCTCTATAATCAGAACAGTGAGGATGAGAAACCCAAGCCATTGGCAATGTCCTACCTTCCACTGAGGAGCCTCATCCATGCCTTGCCTGATCCTGTGCTCGCTGGACCCGCCCGCTGGTCTGACTAAGCTCCTCCCCCTGGTCAGACTCGGCTTCTCCCGGGCTCTCGCTCATCTCACCCACCTCCAGCTGAGCGGTGATTTGTCTGTGTGCTGGGCTGGAGGTGGGAGGGGATTGCTCATAGGGCGGGCTGGAGAGAGTGAAGAGAGTGTAACAAAAACGAAGGCCATGGCATCTGACAGAAGGGAGCAGGAGGAGGGGCCTGAGAGCGGATGGAAGTGTGGAGGCAGCAGCTGTGCTGCCTGTGTCACCGTACACGCCGTGTCTGCCGCTGAGAGCAGAGTGATAGCAGAGCCAGCATAAGATGTCTTGTGAACCGCTGGATTTGGCGCCCCCCCCTCTCCTGGCGCCCTAAGGCGGCCGCTTGGCCGGCCTTATGGTGGCGCCGGCCCTGTTGTTCACTAAGGTTCTCTAACAAACCTCCGAGGGCTTCATAAAACAGCTATATTTATACTGAGATTAAATCACACACAGGTGGACTATTTACTAATTAGGTGACTTATGAAGACAATTGGTTCCACTAAATTTTAGTTAGGGGTATCAGAGTAAAGGGGGCTGTATACAAATGCATACCACACTTTTCATGTATTTCTTTGGAAAAAAATTGAAAACCATTTATCATTTTCCTTCCACTTCACAGTTATGTGGCACTTTGTGTTGGTCTATCACATAAAATTCCAATAAAATACATTTACGTTTTTGGTTGTACCATGACAAAATGTGAAAAAGTTCAAGGAGCTTGAATACTTTTTCAAGGCACTGTATCTGGGCATGCAGCTTGGCAGGTCAGGAAAGGAGGGGGACAAGCAAGCGCCCCTTCTCCTGAACCATACCAGTCCACATGCTCTCTGCATGGGGGGGGCTGGTGCTTTGGGGCAGGGGACAAGGGCCTGATCCCCACTGTTGATGGGGACAAGGGCCTCAACCCCACAACTGTGATGGTGGTTGTGGGGGTCTGCGGGTGGGGGGCACATCGGAATCTGGAAGCCCCCTTTAACAGATCCTAATCCTTACAAGATCCTTGATCCTGTCCCCCCCCCCCCATGTAAATGTATTAATTATGCTGCACGCCACACCTGAAAAATAAAAAAATAAAAATTGCTCCTGCCAACATGAAGGTTGATTGCCTACTGCAGGTTCAGCTGTTTGACAGTTCTTATATAGATAAGGGACGGGGCCACCTGGCTACTTCACCTGGCAGCACCGCCCCTTATGACATTGCCGACCCAGTATGCACCAGTCCTTGACGTCAGAAGGGGACAGTGCCACCAAGTGATGTAGCCAAGTGGTCCTGCCCCTTACCTATATAAGAGACTTCAAATGGCAGAGCCAGCAGTAGGCAACCAGCCTTCATGCTGGCGGGAGCATGTTCATTTTTTTACTTTTGGACACTTTTTTGGTGAATGGGTAGGGGCACTATGTACCCGATACTCATTCACATAGGGGGGGCTGGGATCTGGGGCTTCCAGATTCCAATAAGCCTCCCACCTGCAGACCCCCACAACCACCAGCCATGGTTGTGAGGATGAAGCCCTTGTCCCCATCAACATGGGGCCAAGGTGCTTGGCGGTGGGGGGCAGAGTTCCCACTGCCACCAAAGGACTCACCCCTTATTTTGAGGGCATGTGGCCTGGTAAGGTTCAGGAGGGGGGGTGCTCGCTTGTCCCCTCCATTTTCTGATCTGCCAGGCTGCATGCCCGCATAAGGGTCTGGAATGATTTGGGGGAGACCCTACACTGTTTTTTTTAAAGAAATTGGCATGGGGTTTCCCTTAAAATCCATACCAGACCCAAAGGGCTGGTACGGACTGGGGGAGGGGGTACCCCATGCCATTTTTTTCTTTATTTTTTTTCAATAGCCGGGTGCCGAGTGCGAGTCATTTTAAATGGGATTTGACTTTTTTTTTTTCTTTAGAAATGTAATTTTTGCTGCAGCATGTTCTGTACATCCTACAGATGAGCCACTTTACAGGCAGACTAAGGGGATTCCCTAGGTACTAATTAAAGGATTTTTTTCATTTTTACTGTTGTACTTTAAGCATAATTAAAATCACTACTTCTGAAAAATAGATTATTTTAAAAAATGTTTTTGCATTGATACCTGTCCCCCAGGGCAGTAGCTGGATACCCATACACCTTTTATGGGCAATAACTTGCATACAAGCCTTCACAATTGGCATTTTTGTTTCTTCCTGTTCAGCTCCCATAGATTTCAATGGGGTTCGCAATTCGGGCTAGAACTTTCCCCCTGTTCTGGAGTTCTGCGGCGAACCGAACGGGGGGTTGTTCAACCCATCTCTTTTCCCAAAGCATTTTTTATTATCTACAGAACATTCAGTAGAGGTTTACATTTACTCTTAAGGGGCAAGTGCCTACAAGCCTACGTTAAAACCAAGCACACCATTGTTTTTCTTTGAAATTCCCAATAAGTTTGATGTGTCACATGACCCTCTTCCTATTGAAAAAACAAAAGTTGGATTCAAAATGGCCGACTTCAAAATGGCCACCATGGTCACCACCCATCTTGAAAAGTTTCCCCCCTCACATATACTAATGTGCCACAAACAGGAAGTTAATATCACCAACCATTCCCATTTTATTAAGGTGTATCCATATAAATGGCCCACCCTGTAGAGTGCATTTTCTGGTACAATATTTTTTATTGTAAAAAAAGAATAACCATTTGACAAACGTTCACCCACACAGGGGTATATTACAGTAAGTAAAGCAGTGAAGTAACTGTTAGTATTGACTATTCATCGGACAACCACCTGGGATAACCCAGGGGTCCATTTAGATTCCTGAGCCTAAGTGCCAGTTAACTGAGCTCTGGATGCAGATGCACAGGTTATCAATGGGGGAAGTAGCATGTACTGGTCCCTTAGATACCCCCAACACCTGCCAGGGCGAACATTTGGTAGATGGAAACAGAGAGGTTGTGGTGAAGTGGCAGTGGCCACGTATTAAATGAAGGCAGCCCTAAATCCGGGGATCCAGGGTCACCTCAAGGCACAGAAGACCAAGGGTGGTCCAAAGCCCGATCCTTGGTTACAAAAGAAGGAAAGAGAGCAGGAAAGGGATAAGGAAATAAAGATCAGGAAGGAAGAGAAGAAGAGAAAGAAGAAAATGAAAGGGGGGAGGGGAGAGAAGGGAAAAAATAAAAATAATAAAAAAATAAAAAGGGGGTGTTGGTCCTGCAGGAGGGGGCAGCGACCAGTAAGCTCCCAGGAGAGGCCCAAACTACTCAGGTGCAAAGTGGGAAGAGCATAGGACCACCAAGGTGACCATACTTTAAAGGAATTTAGAGCGAGAATCATTTAAGATGCTCAACATTTTCTCGTTGATAATAAAGTCGGTTAGGGTGCTCTTAACCATTGCAAATGGAACAGAGGGCTTTTTCCATGCTCTGGCTATCACCCCTTTGGCTGCAACGTACAGATAAGATGCCAGTTTTTGTTGGTATGAGAACAAGCCCTGAATTGGGCAGTGCAACAGCATGATTTTAGCATCTCTGCGTATAGGTATGTGCAATAGGGAATGTAGGAGTCCAAACACCCTGGACCAAAACCCCGTGAGGCGCAGACAAGCCCACCAAATGTGTACCCTATCACCCCGTTGGCCACTCCCCCTAAAGCACCAATTGCTATAGGCAGGGTTCGAGCTCACAATCTGGGCAGGAACCCAGTACCATCGTAAAATAATCTATATCATAAAAGGTGTGGCGCTCAACTAGGGACTGATGACTGATATGCAAACTTAAATGAGTGACTAAATAAAGTGCTAGTGCAAAAAATTGGATAGACTCAAAAGCCAACTATAGTGTGCCCTTTACAATAAATATAAATTGCATATAAGTTGCAAAAATTCTTCTGTAGCGTGTCACATATATAATCTATTTCACAATAAATGATATTGATGTATGTGAGTGAGTGAGGTTAACTGGGAGATCTGGGCTGCTTGATAATACTTAGCTATATTAGGGACCCCTAGGCCACCTTGCAATTTATATCTATAAAGGGTGGAACATGCCATGCAGGGACATTGAACAGCCCAGATAAAGGATAAGATCTTCTTCTGCAATAAGCGTAGAAAAAAAGGAAGGAACGTGGACAGGGAGGGTACGAAAATAGTAGAGAACTTTAGGGAGGATAGTCATCTTAACCGAATGGATGCAGCCTATCCATGACAATGAAGGGAACTGCCAAGAATGCATTAAAGTAAGCGAACGTAGTAGAGGATAGTAATTGATGTCAAAAAGGGATGAATAGTGGGGAGACAGTTTGATGCCATGATAATCAAGGGAGGAGGAGTTCCAACAATATGGGAAAAAGGTTTGCAGCTGCGCCACTGTAGAAGGTGATAAGGATATGTTCAAGGCAGTGGTTTTGTGAGGATTAACTCGGAGCCCCGAGAATGCTGAGAAATGGGAGAAAAGAGATTGGAGATTAGGGAGTGGTCAAGGGGTTGGTCAGAGTCAAGAGGGCATCATCAGCAAAGAGACTGATTTTATGATGAATACCAGCATACGGGATTCCCGATATATTGAGGTCATCCCTAAGGGCAATGGCCAAGGGCTCAAGGGCCAGAATGAATAGGGACGGCGATAGAGTGCATCCCTGCCTGGTCCCTCGGTAGATCGGAAAAGTGGAAGAGAACTGGCCAGCATAAGTAACCTTAGCAGAGGGGGAAAAATAGAGCCCTGAAATCCACTGGAGGATTGACTCCCCAAATCCCCAATGATCCAGGACGTAATGCAGATAATCCCAGGAAAGTGAGTCAAACGCCTTATAAATATTAACTGAAAGAAGAAAGCCTGGGATCTTGTGATGTTGAAGGAGGTGTATAAGGTGGATCACCTTACGGACGTTGTTCCCTGCTTGATGGCCAGGGACAAAGCACACTTGGTCTCTGTGAAGCAACGTGTGAAGATATTTGTTGATACGGGTGTTTAGGATCTTTCCCAAGAGTTTAATGTCCTCATTCAACAGAGAGATAGGCCTGAATGTTTGAGGATCAAGGGAATCATCAAAGGCTCTGGGGATCATAGCTATGTGGGCCTGCCACAGACTATTAAGTAAGCCGTCAAACAGGGGGTGAGCTGAGGGGAAAATTTGCGATAATACAGGCCAGAGAAGCCATCTGGTCCAGGAGCTTTAGAGATAGAAATGGACTTAATGGCTTGTGCAACCTCTGCTTCTGAAATGGGCATACTGAGCGAGGTCTGGACTGCGTTAGTAAGAGGAGGGAGGTGGAGGTCCCAAAAAAACTGGTCAGTGAGATCAGTAGGAAAGGGAGAAGGGTGGCTATAGAGAGAGCATAAAAAGGTAGCGAATGAGGAGCCGAATTTGATTGGGTCGTAGGTGATGTTCCCATTGGTGGTGCGAAGACGAATGGGGGCCTGGGAGCGACTTACCAAGTTCAGTTTCCTAGCCAGCATCTTGCCCGGCCTATTAGCGCAGGAGTTGAACTTATGATTGGGCCACCACAGGGCCTTCTCAGCCTGTTCGTGTGGCCAGGAGGTCCAATGTGGCAGCTATCGAGTCTCTAGTCCTCTGAGTGGAGGCCGAAGGCTTAGCTTTCCGGGCTGCCTCTGCTTCGGCTAATCGGGCAGAAAGGTCCCGGATCTTCTGTTCTCTAGCTTGTTTCCGGGTCGAGGCTAGTTGAATGATGTGGCCTCTGAGGGTGACCTTATGAACCTCCCACAACGAGACTGCTGAAGCCGCCGACCCTTTGTTTTCCAAAAAATAGGTCTCAATACTCGACTGGATCATGAGACATGAATCCTGTGAGGAGAGAAGGAACTCTTTAAGCCCCCAATGGTAGGCAGGACTACGTAAGCCTTCAAAGACCAAGGAGAGCACCACGGGATCATGGTCGGACCATGGGGAGGCCAGGATGGTGATTTTTCTTATAAGCGAAATAGCATGGAACGGTACAAATACGTAGTCAATTCTGCAGAAACTGCCACGTGGGTGGGAAATGGAATGTAAAATCTCTACCTGTGGGGTGGAATTCTCTCCTGGAGTTGACCAGCCCATGGGACTGAATTAGAGCACGCATGCAGGCTTATAACGAAGAATCATGGGAGGGGTTAACTTTGAGAGCATAATGCCGGTCAACCAATGAGCCCAACGTGACGTGGAGTCTCCTAGGAGGAGAAGAATACCCTGGCTGTGCTGAGAAATCACCTGGAGAAGGTGGGAGAAGAAATTGTCCTGAAACCATTTGGGAGCGTAATAGCTCACTACGGTGACTACGGTGACATTAAGAGAGCCCACAAGTATGAGGTATCTCCCTGTTGGATCAACAATCTCTTTTGAGCATGAAAAGACTAGATTGCGGCAAAAGGCAATCAACACCCCCGGTGCTTCTCCGAGGCAAATTCCAGGTAAAAGGTGGGGTAGTGTGAAGATAGGAATCGAGGAGAGGACGTGGAGGAAAACCTTGTCTCCTGTAGACAGACTACATCAATGTGGCTAGTCCTGAGGTAGTGGAAAACCTTCGACCTCTTAACAGGAGAGTTGAACCTGTGAATATTTTGCGAATAGATCTTTAGGGGTGTATTAGCCATGATCATGGTGAAGGAGGAGGCTACGCTGATAATAGGAAGGGTCCAGGGTGCAAGGCATACAGGAGAGCAGCTCAGTAGAACAGGGGCCAGACCTGCAGGACCAAGGGGGGACGGAGAAGGGGAAGGAGGGAGACAGGATAGGATAGAAGAAAAAGAGAAGAGAGAAAGGTAGATTTGAGCATAGCTGTCACTCGTACAGTGAACCACATCCAACAAATGGGATGTGACAGGTGAGGAGCGCTCTACCATCGGACACATGGCGGCATCATGCGATCAAAAGGGCGAGCAAAAAATCATAAGGAACAAAAAAAAGGACAAAGACGGGAGGAGGGGCAACCCGTCAGATTTGGCCTGTGCACCTGCAAAACAACAGTGTTATAAACAGCAAATTATAGCATAAACTGGAGCTTAACCATAACATAATGGCATAGAGGGCACAGAGGGAAACCCTCAAGGCCCTCTATGGTAACATCATAAAAGATAGCACAAACAAAGTAAAGCCTGTGAGCCGGAAGGGCGATACATTGGGGCTCACTCCGGAGTCCCCCCCCCCCCCCAGGAAAACCAGAGAGGTGGGACTCCATTGAGGCTACCACGCTGATCACTAAGCAGAGTAGGTTTGGCAATTCAATTCTAGCCTTATTGCGGGCTGTCAGATAATGAAAAGAATGCCGGAGAACATAGTGTACAATGCCGGGGCACATTAAATACATCAGAAGTTAGCCCAAGAAGTAAATAAATAAAAAAAATAATAATAAAGGAATGAGGCAAAAAAAAAAGGGGGGGGTAAGGAAGAAGAGGTAAGGCAGCGGGTGAGCATGTCATTCAGACAATAATTTAGAGGCACAAATGTGATATACAATTGCAGGGTTGGATGCAAACAGGAACATACAAAAAAAAAAAATCATAAACACCTGATAAAACTAGGATAACACTGCACTGGAGCCACAAGCTGGACAGACCAGTGAGTGCCATCAGTAACACATGAAACTATATGAGAAGCGACCTAGTGGGGAGGGTGGAAAGGCTCAAAGTCAGGGTCAGACAGGAGTAGAGCACTAAAGTGAGGCTAACTGGCAGGTTTGCCAATAACTTTGTGGAGTGGGACAATGGGAGTGTGTACAGGGGAAAAGGCATTGCAAGTCATTGGGGCCCTCCCAGGAGGATGCCCAGCAGATCATAATGGCACTGCTGAGGTGGCATTGGGGCAAGTGATTGTTCCGTGGGATTGGAGGCAGCCTGCAAAGTCTCAACCAGCAAGAAGTCCTCGAGGGTGCAGTTCAAGACAGCAGGGGCCCAGGGATCTGCAGCTAGAGCTGATGTGCAGAAATCAAACTGCGCGGTGGTGGCCATCGACCTCCAGGCCATAGACTGCATGCGGTCAGCCACAAACAGAGGGTCATGGCCCACGCATGGGAAAAAATAAAGTACAGTTACCTGCTGAAGAGGGATCTCATCCTGGGTCAGACCTCATGGAGCTGGTCGCGGGAGAGAGCGTTTACGGCTCGTGACCTTATCCCAGGAGCAGCCTGGGAGGTCAGAGGGGGGCCGAGGATGAGTGGCTCCTGGTGGGCTGAGGGCTCTCTCACCGGTTGGCGACAGATGGAGATGCTCCAGGACATTTCTTGCTTCCTCAGCGGAGGTCACAGTATGTAAGCGACCCTGGTGAGAGAAAGACAATCTGAAAGGAAAGCCCCAACGGTATCGAATTTGATGATGAGAAAGAGCTGTGGTGTATGGTTACCACTCCTGGCCCTGTTCTCAAAGTCCTCCATTCTCAAAAGGGCTGCTTCCAGTTCCTTCCGGAGATCAGTTAGATCCTGCTCATGGTTTTCCAGGACCGTCACCGCTGCATCCATCTTCTCCTCCGGCTCATTTGTATGGGAACCCAGCTCTCTGATCTCACAAGTGAGATGTGTGGCCAGCTTGGTGGTGGCTGCAGAGAGCTCCGTCTGCAGCATGACTTTAAAACAAGCCAGCAGGTCGGTATGTCGAAGGGCGGGTAGGGAGACAAGACCGGGAGATCCTCCGGGCTATCCCCGATGTCGGGCGGATGGTCCGAGTCCACTGAGAATGGTAACAAGGAGTCCAGACTTGTGCCAGAGGTTTCGGAAATTGTGCCCAGCTGCGGGGCCTGCTTGGCGCTGGAAGAGCTGTGTTTCAAATTCTTCCGCACCATTATAGCCACCAGAGGCTAGAGAAATAGGTTGGGAGGGAGAAAGGGATAAATGAGCTCTCTGGTATTCACTAAAGTTGGCTCATGTGTCTGGGAGGTGAGGAGCGGCATCAGCATGCGGCCATCTTGGTTCGATGCTCACGAGTGCCCCTATAGAGTGCATTTTAATTGCTGTAACAAATGCATTATAGTCACTGATGCTCTGACTAGAAATAATGCTCTGCTAAATCTACTTATTACAAATAACAGATCTGTTCACAGTTATAGAAGTTTGGGACAGCTTAGGAAACAGCAATCACAGGGTAATTATATTCAATGTAAATTACAGGAAAAGGAGGTATGAGGGTAGTGCAAGAACACTAAATTTCAAAAGAGCCAACTTTTCTAAACTCCACTCAATACTACAAGATATGAAATGGGATCACATTCTAGAAACACTGAGCACTGAGGAAAAACAAGAGTGCTTTAAGCAAATATTAAATAAAGTTATTAGCCAATAGCCACATGTTTCAGCCACATCTTGAGCGCTGTATCTATTTCTGGTCACCAGTCCTCAGGAAGGATGTGCTGGAACCAGAAAGAGTCCAGAGAAGAGCAGCAAAGCTAATAATGGGACTAGAGAACCTTAGATATGAGGAATGACTACAAGCATTAAATGCATTCTTCCTGGAGAAGAGATGCTTAAGAGGAGATATGCTTGTAATATACAAATACCTCAATGGTGGTGACACTAGCATAGGGAAAAACTATTCAGTTTCAGGGAACTTAAAGAGAAAGTAAACCCAGATTGGGTTTACTTCCTCAATATAACCCTGAAAAGTAGAAGCATAATGGGCTACTATGCATCGCATAGTAGCCCATTATGTGCCACTTACCTGGAAACAAAGCCTGCGGTGTCCAGCGATGTCCCTGCTCCAGGCTGCGTCCATCTTCTGCCCCTCTTCCTTCCAGGGCCGCGACTCCGGCTCTGTGACTGGACGGAGTCACGCCAGTCACGGCACAGGGTCAGTGGAGAAACGGCACGGAGGCCGTTTCTTCACTGCGCATGTGCCGACATGAAGTTGGCACATGCAAAACACTGCATATCTCCTGAACTGTGCAGGTTTGGGAGATATGCAGTGCACCTACAGGTAAGCCTTATTATAGGCTTACATGTAGGTTAAAGTGGTTTTCACAGGTTGACATCCACTTTAAGAAGTCATGCGGCCACTCAATGAAGTTGGAGGAGAAGTGGTTCAGCCATAAACTACGCAGGGTGTTCTTTACTGTCAGAGCGGTAAGGATGTGGAACTCCCTTCCACAGTGGTGTCAGCAGGAAAAGTCAATCATTTCAAAAATACTCTTAGATGGGCATCTTAGCAAATGCAATTCACAAGGATATGGGACTAGTAGTAAACAAAAGTCATGAATGAAAGCCATTCATGATAGTTAAAATGATCGCTGTTACAGTGATTATCACTGTAACAAGTAATCACAGCTTAAAAAAAATCCCAATCACCTCCCCAGAGTAGCACAGTGTCACTATGGTGACACCGCACTTCTCTGGTGACAGTCTGTAAAAAAAATGTAAGAAAATACTAATAAAAATTGTAGAAAAAAAAAGTCAGTGTCCCTAATCACCACTGCTGACTCCCTGATCACTGCCACACCAGTTAGGCCCTTTCACATGGCCAGGTTGGTGTGGCCGCCAGATTCCTGTGGCAAGACTCTATGGGTGACCAGGCTATGGTGGGCTGACAGTGGGTACTGCTGTTCTCATGTAGTCACACACAGAGCTGCAGATAGGTACAGATGTCCGAGCCTGGAACCAGTCAGCTGTGTCCAAGCTTGGACATCTGTCCCAAACCAAAGCTAACTGCTCTGTGTGCAGCTACAAATCCAGCCATATGAAAGGGGCCTTACAGTGTCCCTGATCACTGCCACATCAGTTACAATGTCCCTGATCACCACCATGCCAGTTACAGTGTCTCTGATCACCGCCACACCAGTTACACTGTCCTTAATCACCGCCACAGCAGTCAGTGTGACCTTGATCATTGCCACAGCAGACTTGTTCACATGTGTGATGCTCTCTTAAGAGCCATTCATATTCAGATCACTCTTCAGAGAGCATTTGTATTGCCTCCTTACCACCTTCTCTAACCCCTTGGACCCCGCACAAGCAACCACATTCACTTGAATGGTCACAATTGACTGGAGTTCAGGGGTTATAATTCTTGCCACAGCTGTGAAGCAAACCATTGCAGCCAAGGTATGTGCCAATCCTGGCCTGTTTATTGACCATGTTTCTGCCTGTTTCCTGTACAGATCCTTTGGCTGTTTGCCTACCATGTCTCTGCCTGTGCCTGAACTGACCCAATGATGTGCACATTCTGCTGTCTATGTTCCTGCAAGACACCAGTCCCAACCATCCCCGGTGGATAACTGCACTCTTGAAACCACAAGAACTCTTCGTTCTTCCTTTCTTTAGTGCCTGTACTTCCTCTCCAGTGAACGTGGCATTCCAGGGAGAAGCCACGTACCAGTAGGCTAGGCTTGCTTGGTTTATAGGAACAGGGACTGCTATAGGTGATGCTACACTAAGCCATATTCCCTGACCACCCGTATAGAGGGGACCATTCAAGTACATTGGTTTTTTCACAATTGGTTGATTTGGGTGATACACAAGATACAATGTCTGGTATATAATCAGTCAAACCATTGAAAAAGTCTCACACATGTGGTGTTGCTATACTCAGAAGGAGTAGCAGAATGTGTTTTGGGGTGTAATTCTAAGTATGCCTATGATGTGTATTATAAATATCTTATTAACTGACAACTTTGTGTAAAAAATAAATAATCATTGTCTTTCCTGCATTTTCCAAAATCTTGTGGCAAAAAAAATACATTTTCAAAAGGCTCATTATGTCTTTTAACCACTTCAGCCCTGGAAGGATTTTCCTCTTTAGGACCAGACCACTTTATGCGATTCGGCACTGCGTCGCTTTAACTGACAATTGTGCAGTCGTGCGACGTTGTGACGTTGTACCCAAATTAAATTTGCGTCCTTTTTTTACAACAAATAGAGCTTTCTTTTGGTGGTATTTCATCGCCTTTGCGTCATTTCTGATCACCGCTATAAACAAAAAAAGAGCGACAATTTTGCAAAAAAACAAATATTTCTTACTTTTTGCTAAAATACATATCAAAAAAAAAAATATATAAAAAAAAACATTTTTTCCATGGTTTTGGCTGATTTATATACTTCCTATTTTTGGTAAAAAAATCGCAGTGGGTGTATATTGACTGGTTTGCGCAAAAGTTGCCCTGTTTAAAAATGATGAGAATTATTTTATGGGGTTTTTATTTTTTTTAAATTTTTTAATTGTAATGGCAGCGAACTGCGATTATTAGGGGGACTTCGATATTGCGGCAGACATGTTGGATCATTTTGACACTTTTTTTGGGACCATTGGCATTTATACAGCGATCAGTGCTATGAAAATGCACTGATTACTGTATACATGTCACTGGCAGGGAAGGGGTTAACCTGCAGGGGGCACTCTAAGGGTTAACTCTGTTCCCTGTGTGTGTTACTAACTGTGTGGGGGCTGGGTTGATTGGGGGAGGAGAGTGATCGTGGCTCCCATACACAGGGAGCTTGCGATCAAATCCCTTCCCCCTCTCAGAACGGAGATACGTGCGTTTACATACACGGACCTCCGTTCTGTTACAGCGGAGGAGCGATCGCGGGTAGCCGGCGGACATCGAGTTCACCCTACCCAGTCCCTGGCTCCCCCAGAACACATTGAGCACTTGAGCGCGCCTCCAGCAGCGCGCTCACGATCCGCGATCTCGCAGCTGGCGTCAGGTGATGGCGGTTTTACATATCAAACCACTTTGCCGCCATCAAACGACGGCGGGTGGTCGGCAAATGGTTAAAAAATACCTTGGAGTCTTTGCTTTCCAAAAGTGGGTCAATTTGTGGGTGTTTCCACTGTCCTGGTGCTCCAGGGTCTTCAAAAACATGATAAATAGTCAGGAAATTTGATTTATAATTTATGCTCCTTGAAAGTCCAAAGGTGCCACTTGGATTTTGGGCCTTTTTATGCATCTAGGCTGTGAAAAAGTCTCATTTATGCAGCATCCCCATGCTTTGAAGGCATAGCAGAATGTGTTTTGGGGTGTAATTCCAAGTATTCTTAGAACAGTGATCTGGCTTCTCCCCTCTAATTGATAGTTTTCACACACAGTTAGAAGATAATTGTTCTACAGTGATTTGGCTTCTCCCTGCTAATTGATACTTTTCTCACAGAGTTTTCACACACAGTTTGCAGATGTTCTAAGAACAGGGATATGGCTTCTCCCGGCTAATGTATACTTTTCTCACAGAGTTTTAAGATGATTGTAGAATGTACAATCATCTTAAAACTGTGTGATAAAAGTATAAATTAGCTGGGAGAAGCCATATCACTGTTCTTAGAACAGTGATATGGCTTCTCCCCGCTAATTTATACTTTTCTCACACAGTTTTAATATAGTCCACATCCACCTCCATTTTTGATTTTTTTGTTATTTTTTTTTTAATTATTTTAAGTTATTTCCATATCCCCATTTCTTTGTAGGGCACTTGTCCGACCCTTACCCCCATTTTCCTTCCTTTTGCAGACCTCTAGGACTTTTTTACAGCACTTTTCAGAACTTTTAGTAAAATTACCAGAACCCCGGACCCGAACCCGGACTTTTTTTGAAAAGTCCAGGTTCGAGTCCGGGTCCCGGACACCCAAAAGTTCGCTACGGACCCGAACTTTACAGTTCGGGTTCGCTCAACTCTAATAGGAAGTTAATACATCAAAAATTACCAATTTTCCAAATATATACTGTATACCATAGATTGTAGACTCTATAACTTTCACACATACAAAATAATATACCCTGATTTAGGTTATTTTCACCAAAGAAATGTAAGAGAATACATTTTGGCCTAACTTTATGAAGAAAGATTATTTATTTGCAAATTAAGAAAAATGTGGGGCATTTTTTTCCAAAAATGTGGGCATTTTTTATCAATTATATAGCAAAAAAAAAACAAAGAAAAAAACAACACAGGAGAGTAAAGCAGGTGTTCAGATGCCACATGAACAGAGTTGTCACAAACATTAAGGATGGTGGTTTTGAACTCGGAAGTTGTAAACATCTCAAACAAAAGTGGACAGGCACAAAGATACTTGTTAAAGCGGAGTTCCACCCACATTTTGCACTCCTCACCATCCAGCACTAATGTATACCCTGAAAACGAATTGGCATGTTTTATTTTTTGCGATCACTTGCTTTCTTTCAGCATTTTTCTTTTTTCACTTCCTCCCTAGTGGCTGCAGCCCCGCACGTCATTTCGGCTTTGCAATGTCTCCTAGGAGATGTGTGTCATCAATCCCAGGAGGCAATAGGCAAACCTGCCCAACAAGCTATTATACTGATCACACCACACTGCGCATGTGCGAGACCAGCTGGTGCATGCTGAATAGCCAGCATGCATGGAATACAGGAAGAGATACACTCGGGCTTCAGATGCCCACACAGGACATGGCCACGGTGTGCTGGGACTTACTAAAGTAAGAAAACAATACTGCAAAAATACTAAACGGACCTTAGTTTACAGTATTCCTTTACTAGAATACACTAAGCATGAGTATTATAGGGATATTTTTATCTAAAAAGTCAAATTTCTCCCAGAACACCGCTTTAAGTCCTGCCACCTGGCTATAGTAACAGGAAAGTGTCACTAAAGGACATTTTCTTGTCAGGTTTTATTGTTGTCTGTGGCCCCTTAAGGGAAATTCACCCTCTCTGTTTACCATTATCATTGAAAGTGAAAGTAACAGAAAATCCCAAAATTTGGGGTGACATTAAGACAGGAATAGAGGGGAAATCTTCCAATGGGGACAATAGTTTTGGTGGTTCCCTTCACTTTGGAGGGATTTCCTCTCACTTCCTATTTTGGCAGAAAGTGAAGGGAAATATCTGAAATAAGATGGCAAAAAAATGGACAGGAGTAATAACCCTCCTCAATCTTTGTGCATGCCCAGAATTTTAAGGAACAGTCAATGTATGAGATTTGAGATATTTACTGGTGCTTGGAATATAGAATTCAATGATAAAACCATTTTTAGATCTCTTTTTCATATGTCAGTACAGTTTACAGGGTTTTCATTAGGGTTTTTTTTTCTAATGTATTGATAAAGATTAATGCCTTTAGTACATCATCATTGTATTTTTCACTGCCCTATTGAATTAGATGTGTGTGTGGATTGTGCTCCTTGCACAGTTTTGAATTTTTAGGCATATTTTGGAATTACATCTTGATAATTCATTTTTTTTTCGTTTACTGCATTTGCCTCCCTATATCCACTTCTACTCTAATATGCACTTTGATAAGCTTGATTATAATGTTAGAGAGAAGAAAACATTTTCTGCACAGCAATAAAAGTATATAATATGAATTCAAATACTCCAATTTAGATCAACACTTTACATGATTGTAATGTCACCAGCTGCATACTTGTTTTTAAGATCTGATATGTTTCATCGACATGCCTGAAATGCCTTAGCTGGGTGCTTAGCAGGATGTCTTCTGCAACCTAGAACACTGTGTCTTTTGGATTCACTGCGTTCAACTTGTATATATTGCATGACTAATTTATGACTTCAAAATGATGAGGCAAATTAATTATACCCAGTTCATGAATGAAGTGACAGCTATTAGAAGTTGGCAAACAGATAATGTTAATTGTAATACGACCAGTTTAAATAAAAAGAATTTAACCTAATATGTTCTTTATTGCACTAGAACAGTGGTTCTCAACTCCAGTCCTCGGGACCCACCAACAGGCAAGATTTTAACCGCTTGCCGACCACCAATCGGCAATTGACGGCGACAAGCTGGCTCTCCTGCGCAAATCGCCGTCATATGACGGCGGCTGCGGGATCGAGCCTAGTGAGCGCGCGCGCCGCTGGAGGCGCGCCCACTGTGTTCGGGGAGGGCCAGGGAGCGGGTGCGGCGGAGTCGATCTCCGCCGGCCACCCGCGATGCCCCCCCCCGGAGCGAAAGAACGGAGGTCCGTGTAAGTAAACACGGACCTCTGTTCTGTGAAGGGGGAAGGGCTGTGATCACAGCCTTCCTGTACATGGAGGCTGTGACCACTTCCCTTCCCCAGCTAGGGCAGTCCCCCAACAGTTAGAACACGCCCAGGGAACATAGTTAACCCTTAGAGCGCCCCCTGCAGGTTAACCCCTTCACTGCCAATGGCATTTACACAGTAATCAGTGCATTTTTATAGCACTGATCGCTGTATAAATGCCAATGGTCCCAAAAAAGTGTCAAAATGGTCCGACATGTCTGCTGAAATATCGCAGTACCGCTAAAAATCGCAGATCGCCGCCATTACTAGTAAAAAATAAAAAAAATAAAAACCCCAAAAATGAATTCTCATCATCCGTAAACGCGGCCACTTTTGCGCAAACCAATCAATAAACGCCGATTGCGATTTTTTTTATCACAAATATGAGGAAGAATATAAATCGGTCAAAACCGATGAAAAAAAATGTTTTTTTATATTTTTTTTTTGGATTTGTATTTTAGCAAAAAGTAAGAAATTTGGGGTTTTTTGCAAAATTGTCGCTCTTCTTTTGTTTATAGCGGCGATCAGAAATGACGCAGCAGTGATCAAATACCACCAAAAGAAAGCTCTATTTGTGGGAAAAAAAGGACGCAGATTTCGTTTGGGTACAACGCCGCACAACCGCGCAATTGTCAGTTAAAGCGACGCAGTGCCGAATCGCAAAAAGGGCTCCGGTCCTAAAGCTGGAAATCCTTCGGGGGCTGAAGTGGTTAAAGCGGTAGTAAACCCGCTGACAGAAATAAAAATAAAAAAAAAGCCTGCAAGAAAATCGCATAATATGTTAGTATGCATCGCATACTAACATATTATGAAATACTTACCTTAGAACGAGGCCCCCGATGCCCGAGTCGGTCAGCTAAGGACGCTGACATGTTTGTCCTCTTCTGTCTTCCAGGTACGCGGCTCCGGCGCTGTGAGTGGCCGGAGCCGCGTGACGTCACTCCCGCGCATGCGCGCGGGAGCTCTTCGCTCCGGCAGCCAGCTCTGAGATGCCGGCCGCCTCGGCCGGATCGTCAGAGCGCATGCGCCGCTAATGTCAGCGGCTGCATGCAGGGCGAATATCTCCTGAACCATGCAGGTTTAGGAGATATTTTTTTTACCTACAGGTAAGCCTTATTATAGGCTTACCTGTAGGTAAAAATAGATTTTAGGGTTTACTACTACTTTAAGTATTACCTTGGGGAGATGCAGACTAGAATACTGCAATCACTGAGCAGAAAATTATATCACCTGTGATGTGTTTCAGTTATCCTGCAAATCTGACCCGTTAGTGGGTCCCGAGGACCACTGCACTAGAGAGAAGTGTACTTTGTTGGCAACTGTTAATAATTGCTAGCAAGCCTCGAGATTTGCTTGTTTTGGAAGAATGTGCTCACAATAGTTTTGACTTCCATTAGGGCCGTAGATAATTTTTTTCTCCTGGGGGGGTTCAGCAGCAGGTACCAAGTGGTGAAGCTGGAGGAGAACCAAGCAGCACAGGGGCGAGCATACACTGTGTGCCCCCGTAGCACACAGCTTTCTATTGTGGCACACAGAGAAGAGGAGGATCAGGGCCATTCTGTGCAAAACCATTGCACAGAGGAGGTGAATATAACATGTTCTTTATTTTAATTTAAAATTAATTTAAAATGCGTTTTTTTAATTTAAAAATGTGGTTTCTCTGCGGCTGTGTTTTTAGAAAAGGTGCAAGGTCCTTTTCGCTGTATTTCCTGCAGGGAGAGCAGCCCATTCCCACGCAAATGTTCACACCGCATGCATAGGTGTGAACTACCCTTAGCCTTGGTTCACGCTATGAGTCACACAGGAACTGCATCACATTTCTGTGCAATTCACATGCGATTCAGTGCAGTATGATTTGAGCCCATTCATTTTGAATGGGCTTAGATTGCACTGCACTACACCAAAGTCGTGCATGCACCGATTTTAGGAATGCATTGAAACCGGATCACATGGTTATTTTGTATCATCGGATCTGGGGCAGACAAGCACACTGCATTTGGGTTGTCGTTAAGATTTCACTGACACCTGCTGTAGATTGCAGTGCAATTTGAATGTGGTGCAGGACCAGGGCCACCTTTAATATTGATTGGACCCTGGGCAAACATTTTCTCCCCCCCCCCCATTCACATCATGTCTGCTCACTGATTGGTTGCTGGAGGTTACAGCACATCATTACCACTCACTGGTTGGTTGCTGGAAGTTACAGCACATTATTAATGCTCACTGATTAATTGCTAGAGGTTACAGCACATCATCTCCTCACTGCCTGCACACCATGGACTGGGGAGGTGGGGGACTCACCAATAGACAGAAAACTCCTAGAATGTGTTATTAACAATGAGCAGAGTGCACACAGCTATGAAAGTAGAGACTGCAGTGTGTGTGAAAGAGCCCTTCATGGTGAAAGATCTACTTTAAACCAGAACAGCTTGTTCAGACTCTCATGCCCTCCATTTATTGTGTGGATGTATTGCTTGGTTTGAGACTGCATCCCAGTGATGGTCAACTGATGAGGTTTTCAGGGCCTCAACTGCAGCCCCTGATACACTAAAGGGTTGTGCATATCATTTACTGCCAGACATACTACGTGAGATGGTCAGAGACTGCAGGAGTACAAGAGATGGTCAGAGACTGCAGGCTTACTACAGGAGATGGTCAGAGATTGCAGACATAGTACAGGAGATGGTCAGAGACTGCAGACATAATACAGGAGATGGTCAGAGACTGCAGACATAGTAGAGGAGATGGTCAGAGACTGCAGACATAGTACAGGAGAGGGTCAAAGACTGAAGACATAGTGCAGGAGATGGTCAGAGACTGCAGACATAGTACAGGAGAGGGTCAGAGACTGCAGATATACTACAGGAGATGGTCAGAAACTGCAGACGTACTACAGGAGATGGTCAGAGATTGCAGACATAGTACAGGAGATGTTCAGAGACTGCAGACATAGTACAACAGATGGTCAGAGACTGCAGACATAGTACACGAGAGGGTCAGAGACTGTAGGTGTACAAGAGATCGTCAGAGACTGCAGACATACTATAGGAGATGGTCAGAGACTGCAGGCATACAAGAGATGGTCAGAGACTACAGGTGTACTACGGGAGATGGTCACAAACTGCAGTTATACTACAGGAGATGGTCAGAGACTGGAGACATATTGGAGGAGATGGTCAGAGAATGCAGTTGTACTACAGGAGATGGTCAGAGACCATCCATGTACTATCTGATCTCCTATCCCTGTACATTGTCTGCTGAACACTCACAATTGTCCTTCCCGATCACCATAACAGGTGCTGTCAATGTCCCCACACATGTCATTTACTTACTGTGTGGCACAGACAATGAGGACAGGTCCCAGACTTTCAGCATGGACTTTACAAAGGAGGGAGGAGCCGTCCCTACCTCTCCACCCCACTGATCGCAGGTCTGGTTGTTAGGGGGTGGAGTGATTCGCTGTTAGGGGGATGTGGAGGTCACATGATGGCAGGTCAGACAGTGGTTGGTTGGGAATTGGAAGAGATGATGGAGCATCAAGCCTGGAACCAGGCCACACAGCTGTAGTCCAACTCCACCCCAGTAGTATTTGGTCGCCATATTTTTTACGGGCAGTGCAGGTGCAAGGGCTAGCTGCTTTGTGCCCCACAACAATGACTGGGGCTGGGCCCAGGGCAACTGCCCCTTTTGCCCCGCGTTACAGACAGCCTTGTGCAGGAGATGCGCTGCAGGTTTTCTGCACCACATCCTAGTGTGAACCAGGGCTTATTATTGCCTTTTCAATACAATTAAAAAAGGGCCAGGGCACTAAGGGCAGCAAACAGTCCAGCCTGGCTCTGGCAGCAATGTTGTTGTGCCTGGTAACCCCTCAGCCCTTTGGCTCTGCAGTCAGCACCACAACATAGCTGAGAGAGCCAGGCTGGACTTTCAGTACCAACCAAGCAGTGGAAAATGGTAACCCACAAATCCAGTGATTAATGAATCATTTTGCCAGTTGCCAGACTCACTTATCTCAATGGCAGCACAGCAGTGGTGGCAAGTGGTCTGTGATGACCGTCTCTCAGGCAGCAAGCAAGCCGAAAAGGAAAGAGGGAGGCTCAGCTCCTTAGTAGCAGTACGTTCTCCGCTCCATTCTCCTCCAAAGTCCAAGGTGGGAAGTATAGAGTGTAGAGACAGCCGGGCACAGTGGGCGGGACTACAGACGCCACCCACTCCCACTGTGTCTATGATCTGTCCGCCGGGAACCCAGCACAGCCTGGTCGTAGCAGCGTGACGTAAGTGCCTGTGACAGTGTTCCTTACACCCGACCTGCTGCATCCACCTCGTCCGCAATACTGACTGCTGTGTTCCTTTGTTTGTTGATGCAGTGCTGGTGCCATGAGAGGCGACAGGGCAGAGACACTTTTTATTTTTGGCAGGATGCTCTGGGGGGGTTTGAACACCCCAAACCCCCCCTTATCTACGCCCCTGCTTCCAGTGGCAATTCTTATTTAAGTGTATACATTTTAAGTTAAATTTTATAACTTTTTAGACATAAAGTTGTCTTTGCAATGTGCACATTTCTGCTAGTTTTAAGTGGTTGCCATTGTTGCGGTGTTGGATTTGATGAAGAAACACAATAGGGGTCTTCGGTTACATCAAGTGATGCTGGGCTTCAGTTTTGTTGCAGTACCTTTTAGGAGGAAATCATGCTCTCAATTTACTGTATGCATTGCTATATATGCAACTGATGCATTTCTATATTAGCCCCATACATGGGAACTCAAATAGTTTTTAGTAAGGGAAAGCGTTTTACAGAGATGCCTTGAGATGGTAGTGTGGCAAATGAATGGAACATAAAACTCTGTTTTTAACATGAGATCCTCAGCAGAGCCTTCTCTTAAAGCAGAATGTATTTGAAGGTCATAATTCCACCACAGATCCAAATATTAAGGGGTTTATTCCTTGTTTTAGTATGTGCTGTTGACCACGAGGGCATAAAGAGATGATTTGGGTGGCTTTTAGTCTTTCTCCCACCACATTGTAAAATATTGAAACCCTCTAATTGGTTTTGTTTTTTTATTCCTGTTTTTATTCTGTTTCTCCATTACTCTTGCTGCTCTCTGAATGCCCCACTTAGTTTTACTCTCCTACCCATCCCCTGCTTCTTCTCACTTGGCTTTACTGTGTTTCCTCATCCCCTGCTCTCATCTTTCCACCTCATTTGGCTGTACTGTGCTCCCTCCCCTGCTCTCCTCCTTCCCCCTCATTTGGCTGTACTGTGTCCACCATCCTGCTTTCTCCTCACTTGGCTCTACACTGCTCCCTCCCATCCTTAGCTTTCCTCTTTCCTCCTCACCTGGATCTGCTGTGCTCTTAGCCCCTGTTTTCTTGCTTTCTGTTTACCTGGTTGTACTGTGCTACACTGCTCTCCTTCTTGCTCCTCACCTGGTTGAACTTGAACCTTCATTCGCTGCTCTCTTTTCTAAATGGCTACTATACCCTCTCCTTTATTCCTTTTCCCTCAGTTGGCTGTTCTTTGCTCCCCATCCCCTGAACTCATGTTTTCTCTTTATTTGGCAGTCCTGTACCCCACCTTCCTCTGCTCTCCTCCTTACCTGATTGAATTCTATTGCCTATTCCCATCTCACCTCATTCCTCAGCATTCTCTTTACTTGACTCTACTGTGCCCCCATTTCCTGTTCTCCTCCTTTTCCATTACTTGACTACTATACCCTCCATGCTATTCTCTCTTCATTCCTCCTCACTTGGCTGTACTGTGCCCCCTTTCCCTGCTCTTTACTTTCCTTTAGACTTGTTTGTACTCTGCCCTCCTCTCTGTACTCTGCTCTGCTCCTGCTTTCTCACTTGGCTGTACTCTGCCTCCCATTCCACGCTTTCCTGCTACCTCACATGGTGAAACCTTGCCTCCTATACTCTGCTCTCCTCCTACCTTGGCTGCACTCTACACCCCCCTCCCCCTTCTCATCCTCTCCTCCTTCTTTCTCCTCAGTTGCCTGCACTCTGCCGCTATCCTCTGCTCTTTTCTGTCCTTCCCACTAATCTATACTTTGCCGTCTCCCATTTACTCTGCACTTCTCCTTCCTTCTGGCTTGGCTCTACTCTCCCTCCCATCCCCTGCTGTCCACCTCCCTCCTTATTTGGCTGTATCCCTTCTCTCATTCTCTGCTCTACTCCTTCCTTGTTACTTGGCTATGCTCTGCTCTACCCTTCCCCTGCAATCCTGGTCTTTTTCATCTTCCTCACTGGGCTGTACTCAGCTCCAAATCCACTGCTTCACTGCTCTCCTCATTTCTTCTTACCTGAGTATATTCTGCCCCCTACCTTCAATCTTCTTTCTTACTTGGCTGAACTATACCCCCCCCCCCCCCCATTACACGTTCCTTTCTCCTCACTACCTCCTTCCTTCACCATTCAGCATGAAATGTCTCTCATTGCTTCTTTCCTCCACCATTCAGGAGCTTAGTGCCCTCACATCATCCTTAGCAACACTAGGTCCCTTGTGGCATCTTCCCTTCATTATTTAGAAGCTTCATGTCCATCACTTCCTCCTACCTCTTATATTTACCAGCATTATTGCCCTTGCCTTGTTGTTTTCACTATTCAACAACATGCAAACTATATGTGCCATGGGGCCTTCTACCTCCACTATTTAGCAGCACTGTGCCCATTGCCTCCTTCCTTCTCCACTAGTCAGTAGCACTGTGCCCATTGCCTCCTTCCTTCTCCACTATCCAGCCATACTTTACACCTTACTGTAAATTCTATAGTCCGTTCTCTTATCTGTACTGTATTTTTTAAACTAACTCTTGCTTGCATTTTTGCTCAAAGTTGGTAGTAGCATTAATGCTATAAACAATACATCTAAAACCAATATGATATGCAGTACATATAAAGCTTTTACTTTAAATGTTTGTAATTTTTCTTTGTATGCTGCCTGGAGTGTCCCCATAATTGTGCTCCATATTTTTCAGAGAGTAATGAACCCTGATTAGTTCTCACAATTCTTTCATTAAACAACCTAATTTTTTATGCAATTATGCATCTGAATCTATTACTCTTGTTTGCACTTACATTTTGTTTGCAGAATTATTACCTAGTTTCTGATTTACTTAACATTTTTAAACAAAATGGATGTTTCATTTAGGTAGGGCAACAAGTTGATTTGCTCTTACTGAATGAATATAGCACAAATGATCCAGGATTGGTTCTGTTTAACGGAACACAGATGTAGCCATGATATGTGGTGTTATTCAGAAGGACAGTGCAGCTTGATTATTTTTCTGTAAATGAAACATAGATGACATAAATGGATACTAATTGAAGGCATATTATTCAAAATGTGTGGCATGTTCTTATCCATCATTTAACTTGGTAAAAAAAATCAAGGATCTTACTGCATGGCTGCTTTGAATCAACTATTATGAACCATATTTCAATGATGTAATCATATAAAAAAAAAAAAACACCACACATGTGTAGCACCCCCCCTCCCCCCCTACCTGACCCTCAGATGCAAGTGAGGTGCCCCCAGTGGCAGGCTGGGCTGACATTTATCCCAGAACCCTTGGATAGATATGGGTAATTTGGAAATTATCCCCTATATCACCCAACATGTTCAATGTAAAAAACCTCCAAGCCAACACCAACAACATTGTAAATCGCACCCCCAGCTGAATAATAGAGGATCCAGCTCCATCCAGCTCCTTCCTCCAGCAGAGTCTCCATCCCAGGCTCTCAATCCTGGGCTTGCGTTTGCAGGAAGCACTCATAACATAAACACTATCAACTTAATAAATAAAGACTGAATTCAGCAAACTGAATAATTTTTGGCAAATACTTTGTCTGCGGCACACTTTGGTACAAAATGTATTAAAATGTATTAATACTATATATATATATATATATACAGTATCTTACAAAAGTGAGTACACCCCTCACATTTTTGTAAATATTTTATTCTATCTTTTCATGCGACAACACTGAAGAAATGACACTTTGCTACAATGTAAAATAGTGAGTGTACAGCTTGTATAACAGTGTAAATTTGCTGTCTCCTCAAAATAACTCAACACACAGCCATTAATGTGTGTTGAAAACACCCCTAAGTGAACATGTCCAAATTGGGCCCAAAGTTTCAATATTTTGTGTGGCCACCATTATTTTCCAGCACTGCCTTAACCCTCTTGGGCATGGAGTTCACCAGAGCTTTACAGGTTGCCACTGGAGTCCTCTTCCACTCCTCCCTGATGACATCACAGAGCTGGTGGATGTTAGAGACCTTGCGCTCCTCATCCTTCCATTTGAGGATGTCCCACAGATGCTTAATAGGGTTTAGGTCTGGAGACATGCTTGGCCAGTCCATCACCTTTACCCTCAGCTTCTTTAGCAAGGCAGTGGTCCTCTTGGAAGTGTGTGGGGTCGTTAACATTTTAGAATACTGCCCTGTGGCCCAGTCTCGGAAGGGAGGGGATCATGCTCTGCTTCAGTATGTCACAGTACATGTTGGCATTCATGGTTCACTCAATGAACTGTAGCTCCCCAGTGCCAGCAGCACTCATGCAGTCCCAGACCATTACACTCCCACCACCATGCTTGACTGCAGGCAAGGCATATTTGTCTTTGTACTCCTCACCTGGTTGCTGCCACCACACGCTTGACACCATCTGAAAAAAATAGGTTTATCTTGGTCTCATTAGACCACAGGACATGGTTCCAGTAATCCATGTCCTTAGTCTGCTTGTCTTCAGCAAACTGTTTGCAGGCTTTCTTGTGCATCATCTTTAGAAGAGGCTTCCTTCTGGAATGACAGCCATGCAGACCAGTTTAATGCACTGTGCGGCGTATGGTCTGGGCCCTGACAGGCTGACCCCCTACCCCTTCAACCTCTACAGCAATGCTGGCAGCACTCATATGTCTATTTCCCAAAGACAACCTCTGGATATGACACTGAACATGTGCACTCAACTCCTTTGGTCAACCACAGTGAGGCCTGTTCTGAGTGGAACCTGCTATATGGTCTTGGCCACCGTGCTGCAGCTCAGTTTTGGGGTCTTGACAATCTTCTTATAGCCTAGGTCATTTTTATGTAGAGTAACAATTATTTTTTTCAGATCCTCAGAGAGTTCTTTGTCATGAGGTGCCATGTTGAACTTCCTGTGACCAGTATGAGAGAGTGAGAGCAATAACACCAAATTTAACACACCTGCTCCCCATTCACACCTGAGACCTTGTAACACTAACAAGTCACATGATACCAGGGAGGGAAAATGACTAATTGGGCCCAATTTGGACATTTTCACTTAGGTGTGTACTCACTTTTTTTGCCAGTGGTTTAGACATTAATGGCTGTGTGTTGCGTTATTTAGAGGGGACAGCAAATTTACACTGTTATACAAGCTGTACACTCACTACTTTACATTGTAGCAAAGTGTTATTTCTTCAGTGTTGTCACATGAAAAGATATAATAAAATATTCACAAAAATGTGAGGGGTGTACTCACTTTTGTGAGATACTGTATATATATATATATATATATATATATATATATTGTACAGGACACCGGGGATGTGTCCTAGAAGGCAGGTATATTCCACTCAATATTGGAGCCATGGTCCCTTTAAGAAGGGCGATTGCAGAGTCTCAAACCCAGATCGCTAGGACTTCGGTATCTATGAGGTTAAGACCCGGGGGAGGGAGGTCTAAAAGGCAGCAGAGACTCAGTGCACCTGTGTCAAGGAAGTGAGAGAAAGAGAGAGCTTCACAAGCTGGACAGCAAGCGTGAGCTCTCTGTATCAACTGAGACACAGCCTGCATGACGCCCTGACTCTGGAGGAACCTAAGCGAGTTGTGGGACCGAGACTAGTGGTGAGCCTGCTGTTTTAGTTATCAATGCCAGGATGCTCGACTATGTATTTACTTTTGCTGAAGAAAGCTGTCATTTGATTTTGGTTGCTTAAAATAAATGGACTGTTTGCTTCAATAAACTGGCTGGCGGTCATTACGGAGCTACCCCCAGGTTACATTTGGTGGAGGAGTGCGGGCCAGAGTATAGCCGCAAAAGCCGTTTGGAAGCATTTAAAGGACCAGTACCCATGTTTGCATGTCCTGGGTGAGGACAGCACAAGCCCTGAAAACCTCACAAGGCAACATGGAGGAGGTGATAAAAGCCCTGGCTCAGAGCACAATAGCCCAGCAGCAGGCCGCCGCAGAAGCCAACCGTCGCCATGAGGAGACCACGTGCTTGCTGGTCGCTCAGTTCACAGTCCAGCAAGAAGCGACTCAAGCGCAGGTAGCTGCTTTACAAGAGGCAGTACAGCATCTTGTACAGGGACGAGAACACACCGCTGGGATCTCTAGCAATCAGGTAGCCATAAGGGCCAGTCACTACCTGCAAAAGTTGACGCCTAGTGATGATGTGGAGGCATTCATGGCTACTTTTGAGAGAACAGCAGAAAGAGGAGGATGGCCCCCAGACCAGTGGGCTGGTATTGTTGCTCCTTTCCTCACTGGGGATCCCCAGAAGGCATATTTTGATTTGTCAGCTGCTGATGCCAAAGATTACAAACGACTGAAGGCTGAAATCATGGCCCGCCTTGGGGTGACTACTGCTATGCGGGCCCAAAGGGTACACCGTTGGAGGTACCACCTGGACTGTCCGCCAAGGGCTCAGATGCATGACCTAAGTTAGCTGCTCAAAAAATGGCTGCAGCCAGAGGTGCTAACAAGTTCCCAGATGGTGGAGCGGGTCGTGTTAGACCGGTACCTAAGGTCACTGCCAAATGACATTCGCCGTTGGGTGAGTCATGGAGACCCCAAGACGACGGATGACCCAGTGGAAATGGTTGAGAGATATGCTGTGATGGAAGATCTCCTGGGACCTGTCAAGCCACGAGGACCTTTGCCCATGAGAAAAGTCAAGACATCCACCAACCCGGGAGCCAACAGTCAGGAGAATTAAGGAACATCCACCCCAGCGTCCCAGAGCTCTGCTCCAGCATGTAGGAATGAGGGCCCACTGCCCCCTGCAGGAAGAACCCATGGAGTGTAGCGCTTTGCGCAGGATGTCCTTTTATGCCCAGAAGGTCTGTGCTGCCCACTTGGACCTGACAAAGGGGCGGTTTGAATGTGACCTTTGGGTGAACCAGCTTCATGCCCGAGCACTGTTGGATTCCGAAAGTATGGTAACACTTGTGGGTACTGAGATAGCTGGGGAGGTGGGTCCAATAACAAGGACTCTGAGGGTGGTGTGCATACATGGGGACACCAGGGAATACCTCCTGCTATCAGTGACACTCACCACGACCTGTGGCACAATTGACCAGGAGGTTGGGGTGGTACCCGGCCTCATCCATGATGCTATCATAGGAAGGGACTGCCCTTTGTTTGTGGAACTTTGGAACTATGTGAGCCAAGACCTGTCAGGACAGCTGAACGGCTCTATTCCCTCTGGAATGAGGCTGGGATCCAGCTGAAATGTGCTGAGGCACAGACCAGTTCTTTTTATAGAGGATCCAGGAGGGGGGGTCCAGAAAAGGCAAAAGTAAGGGTAGGGCGATGAGGTGTTTGTCACATCCTCCATGTTTCTCTCCTTGTTGGGCACCCAGAAAGGATTACATGTGAGGCCTACCCCAGGGTGGGTTCCTCTGAGCTACACTAGGTACTTAGTACAGGGTCGCTTTCATATACATGGGGTACCTTTACTTGAGCCATGCTCACGACCCTGACAGATGTCTAAACATGAACAAACCTTAGTAAACTCTTTTGATATATTAAGCATCACCACAGTCACTTGTGCATTTAGGAGGGACACACAGTGTCCTTGGCGACTCCACCTGTCCAGAGTATCACCGCTACATCACTCCAAGTAATGATATGGAGTCCATGCGTGCACTTCACTTCACCTAACTCTTTACTCCTTACGGTGTACAGGATGAAGGCCCTGGTGGTACAGATCTGCTCCCGTTGCTATGGGAGATGGCGTGCGGCTGAAAGAGTGCCGATAACATCTCCCTCGCTGCAAGACGCTCTCATCTCATCTGCTACATGTACACGCTTAACAACAGACTGGTAGAGAAACCTTTGTTACCCTTGGTAACCTCTTGCTTGTATTTCACACTGTATTAACGCCTTGTACCGATGTCTTCATACCCCAATGTACTTGCAGCTTCCCTTTTACCCCCAAGCAAACTATATTTATATAATCAATACTGTTTTGGATGAGGTGGCTACACATGAAACACACAACTATAGGCTACAGGGTCATCAAGTGAAAATGAAGCAGAGATCACCATCTCAGTTTGGCACATTTATTGCATTTTTTTTTAAATAAAAAAATGCTAACAATTTTCAATAAGCTAACAGGACTCTCAAACAGCACATAAAAAAATGATCATTCAGTATACTATGCCAGCACACACTTATTAAACTACTTACCTTTAGACCCCTGCATGGGCACTTTTTGACCTCATTAACAACCCAGGCATCAATATTTCAAGAGGCTGTCAACATCTTTTTATTGTTATATCCCTTGTAGCTTGGAAAGCCATTCTTCATAAGTGAATCTACTTGGAACCCCCCTCGACTTCTTTGTCCATAGCCAAATTATCCTTTGTTTTCTGTATGGCATGGGTGGTGGCCTTTTTACATAAGGAATCACGGGTCCAAAAATTCTTTGAGGTTTGGGAATTATTCATTCAAACCTTGCTCGTTGACACTCAATCAATAGTACAATGCTTCCAATACTCCCAGCAGTACCAAACTAGACATTAATCAATGATCCTCCACTTAAACTAAAATATGCTTCTTAATCTAATGACCAAGACCTCCCCCTTCCCTCTAACCACTAATCTTTGGACCGACCACCATGCATCCAGATCCTTATTACAGTTTATCTCTAGACCCAGCACTGTTAATTTGTTCTTAAACTGTACTAACAAAATAAATAAATAAATAAATAAAATTTGAAAAACAAGACTTAGTGGTACTTAGCTGTTTAAAAGGCATTGGCAAACGCATATATACAGTACATATAACCACCCACTGTTAAACACCTCTTAGTCTTGGTCCATTAGTACCTCCCTTCCATATGATCTAATGCCACTTTATTGGGTACACCTTGCTAGTACCGGGTTGGACCCCCTTTTGCCTTCAGAACTGCCTTAATTCTTTATGGCATAGATTCAACAAGGTGTTGGAAACATGGTGCATTACGCCAAATGCTGACCTTACCATCTGAGTGTCGCAGCTGAAATCAAGACTTATCAGAGCAGGCAACGTTTTTCCAATCTTCTATTTTCCAATTTTGGTGAGCCTGTGCGAATTGTACAAAAAGGTATATAATATCCACGCTAAAAGCAAAAGATCAGCGGCAAGAAATTGTTTGATCGACAATTGCAGCCCTTAAAAGTTCGTGTAAACAGTCCAAAAAATAGATCTGTAGAGGAGAGAGGATCCCGACACCAGCCTGTGTGTATAGAGATGAAAGGTTCACACCACACCACCGTGCCCAGCAAGAAAAAGATTAAATAAAAGCGTGTGGGTATAAGCTTTTCTCCAAGCTCCTCCAAATACATCAGGCCAGCCATTTGGTATCCATAATAGAAACATCATATAGGAACACTTCTCCCAATTATATATGTAGAGATATGACTCTATAGACCAACCATAATGGGTTCAGCTGATGTGGATATCTTTCCACTGTAGCGCTCACCATGAAGCATCATACGAATATAGAAAGGGAAGCCAATAGTGAAGCCCGCCAGAAATGTTAAACAAGTTTATTTAAAATTCCTACTTACATTCAACATATTAAATACAAGTTGGTAATGAAAACCATGGTGTTTATCGCATGCTGGGTAAAGGACAGCATCATCCAGGTTAGGTGACACTGTCCTTTACCCACTATGTGAATTGTAGCCTTAGTTTCCTGTTCTTAGCTAACAAGAGTGGCACTGGTGTGGTCTTCAGCTGCTGTAGCCCATCTACTTCAAAGTTTGATATGTTTTGCATTCAGAGATGGTATTCTGCATACCTTCATTGTAACAAGTAGTTATGTGAGTTAATGTTGCCTTTCTATCATCTTGAACCAGTCTGCCCAGTCTCCTCTGACATCAACAAGGCATTTTCATCCACACGACTGCTGCTCACTGGACATTTCTCTTTTTTTGGACCATTCTCTGTAAACCCTAGAGATGGCTGTGCATGGAAATCCCAGTAGATCAGCAGTTTTTTAAAGACTCAGACTCATATTCTCGCACCAACAACCATGCCACATTCAAAGCCACTTAAATCCCCTTTCTTTCCCATTCTGATGCTCAGTTTGAACTTCATCAAGTCACTTTCACCACGTCTAGATGCCTACAATAAATGCATTGAGTTGCTGCCATGTGATTGGCTGATTAGCAATTTGTGTTACCAAGCAACTGAACAGGGGTACCTAATAAAGTGGCCAGTGAGTATATAGTATAGATGTAGTGAATGGTGGTGAGTGCCCCGGCACTGATGTTGGGCAAGAAGGCCTGGCTCCCAGTCTCTGCTCTAATTCATCCCTATTGGGTTGAAATCAGTACTCTGTGCAGGCTAGTCAAGTTCCTCCACCCCAAACTTGCTCATCCATGTCTTTATGGACCTTGCTTTGTGCACTGGTGCGCAGTCATGTTGGAACAGGAAGGGGCCATCCCCAAACTGTTACCACAAAGTTGGGAGCATGAAATTGTCCAAAATGTCTTGGAATGCTGACGCCTTAAAAGTTCCCTTCACTGGAACTAAGGGGCCAAGCCCAACCCTGAAAAACAACCCCACACCATAATCCCCCCCGCCACCAAATGACTTGGACCAGTGCACAAAGCAAGGTCCATAAAGACATGGATGAGCAAGTTTGGGGTGGAGGAACTTGACTGTCCTGACCTCAATCCGATACAACACCTTTGGGATGAATTAGAGTGGAGACTGTGAGCCAGGCCTTCTCGTCCACATCAGTCCCTGACCTCACAAATGTACTTCTGGAAGAATGGTCAAACATTCCCATAGACACACTCCTAAACTTTGTGGACAGCCTTCCCAGAAGAGTTGAAGCTGTTATAGCTGCAAAGGGTAGGCTAACTCAATATTGAACCCTACGGACTAAGACTGGGATGCCATTAAGTTTCATGTGTGTGTAAAGGCAGGTGTCCCAATACTTTTGGTAATATAATGTATATAATGACAATATGGAGTAACATTAACCACTTGCTTACTGGGCACTTAAACCCCCCTCCTGCCCAGACCAATTTTCAGCTTTCAGCGCTCTCACACTTTGAATGACAATTACTCAGTCATGCAACGCTGTAGGACGGAAATGTGTGTGTACTTTGAATTACCGTAGGGTCAGAATCAGGCATCCCAAGTTATAACTCAATCGGATGGGAAACGTCGATATTGTCGAAGTTGAGAAGACCCTTCCGACAGGTGTTTCAAATCCTCACACAGATACCCTTACAAACTGGTAAGAAGGTCTTCATGTAAACACTCCAGTCCCTGACTACACCTGCTCTTCCGGACCGAGTGTCAGAGGTGAGATTAAGTAGGGTTTCCACAACATAGCCTAACTCCAGTCCTGTCAGTTCAAGGAGGTGGGGTTTGAACGAGTAGGTACA
>BLSH010347043.1:39732-53545 GCA_018402905.1 Glandirana rugosa | reverse complement strand
AAAGCGACGCAGCGACAAATCCCAAAAAGTGCTCTAGTCCTAAAGTGTGAAATCCTTCCGGGGCTGAAGTGGTTAAAAAACTACAAAATAAAATGAACATTAATATTAATATGAAAAGTAAGATAATGGACACTTACATTTGTCGGTACGGTCATCAGGGGATAACGAATCCCAGGCCTCAAAAGACAGTCTGCAGATTTCAAGCCAAGCAAAGTCTCTTTTACTTTGGTCCTTATAACTGGGATCCCTAGTATCCCATAGTGCTGGTCGCTCTCTGCAGAGATGGATGAGCATCTCATTATCCAAAGGCTGTCTTTGGAAAAGCCGTTTTGCTCTTTTTTTTGACATAGCTGACACACAGGTAGTAGATGTCTTTTCCAGAGGGGGCGCCTGGGTAAGATTACAGGGAGTACCTGGGTAAATACAGGGGCTCCTGGGAAAATGCAAATTCTGTTTCCTGGAAAGTCGCTTGCATTAACATGGGGATCCGACTTGGAGGCAACTTCCATTCATTTCTATGGGCACAAGTCGGATAGAATTTGCCTTGAGTCGCGCAGAAACTTTTTCCTGAAGTCGGAGCGACTTAGTAGCGTACATTAAGACGGCTCCCATTCATTTCAATGGGATTTCAGATGTCAAGCGACCTGGGGCGACTTGAAGCTACTCAAGTCGGAGCGACAGTCGCCCCTGTGTGAATGGGGCCTTATGGTAGCAGACATTAGTAGGGGCAAACTCGCCATTTTTAGCAGTCTTTTAAGACAATAGGAAGCCAGTAACAAACACAGGGAACAGGGAAGTGAACAGCGAGGAATGATGTCAATACCTAGATTTATCTGATTGGACACAGGCAAAGTCGCTTGGCATGGAAGTCGCTTTGCAAGTCACGTCAAGTCGCGCTGTGAAGTCGCGCTGACCTTGGCTAGTAAAGTCGCAACGAAGTCGGATCGCCCCTGTGTGAATGCAGCCTAAAGCTATATGTGCGTTAATGGGCATTTAAGGAGTTCCTTTCCATTTCTATTTGAAAGAGTCCCTAAAAAGTTAACATGTTATGAGTGGCTTAAGCTGGACATACATTATACATTTTTTTATGCAATTTCCTTTATATTTACCTTCAACTATGTAGTGCAAGGGCCTGCCAGATTGCAATGCATACACTTTGTAAGTGTTTAGGTTTGAATCTAAAGGAAAGTTGTATAGTGGATGACCAGCCTAACTTTTGAAACATGGAAAGGGAACATGCAATTAGGGAAACGCAGAGGCTTGTAGCACTTACTGAAGCTGATCAAAAGCTTTGCAGCTGCTTTGCTATGCACACTGCTCTTTAGAGTAGCATTAACTAAAAATGAAGCATGTGGGAATTAGGCTTAAGCCTAATGCCTCGTACACACGGGACGACGATCGCATTCAACACGTCGTACTCACGACCGTTGCATGCGGAATCGATCGCTTGTATGCGCGCTTTCAACAGTCGAACATACGACGGTCGTGCATGGGAGTTGTATGTGCAGACTACAAAACTTGGTCGTACCAACAAGCATACGATCGTTGTATCGTGTGTAGAGCAGTTGGGTACAACAAGTTGTATAGTGCTAAACACGCATGCGCCAAGTCCACTTCAACTAACACGAAATTAGATGAAGGGGCCCAAAGGGTGACGCTACTTCCTCTTTATACGCTCGTTCGCGTCATCACGTTCGGCCGGCCGCAAGTTGTATGTACAACCGTCGGGTGCATGTCAGTATGCTATTTACATTATGCAACATACGATTCAACACGGTCGTACGTGCGATCGTCGTCCCGTGTGTATGAGGCTTAAAGGTGGATACACATTATACAATTTTTGTTGTTCAATTTCCTTTAAATTTACCTTTAACTATGTAGTGCAAGGACCTGCCTGACTGCATACAAATTGAAAGTGTTTAGGTTTGACCTCCTATTATATGGTTTTGGTAAATCTAAAGGAAATTGTATAGTGTGTAGCCAGCTTAACTTTAAAGCTCAGTTAGAATCTTGATTAGATCTTAGAGTACTTTAGAAGACACACCCCAATCAATTCAATCCTTAGAGCTGGTTGATGGGTGAGCTGATTCCAGCACAAAGCTGTATGGAGTAGGTTTGGTTATATAGTGAAATTTGCAATGATGAATTCTGAGAATTGCTCTTCTTTGTCCGGTGATGTTAATGCAAATACAACGTTAAAAGCCATTGATGAAACATCTCAGGAGTACTTAGGTAAATATAAAAAAAATATAAATGATTAATGACAGCTGAGCAGTGATCATACAGTTCCATTTACTATAAACCGTATTAAGAAATGAGCTGCAAACATGAAATAAGGGTTTTTTATTGCTTTATGCGAGCTGCACATCAGGGAATTAATGTAGGTTCTTTTGCCCACTAGGTACATTTTGTGTTTGAAGTTCAAAGCAAAGCTGGCCATTGAAGTCTATGGTCAAGCTGCTGGCAGAATGTGAGGAGGAAGCAATCAGTTGCTGATTATTCAATTTTACACCAGCCGTTCACTCATAACTATAATAACATATTTGATTGAAAACTGACTGTAAATCATCTGTGTACTCTAAGCACACGGATTTTCATTTATTCCTTTCCGGGTTTCACTACAGAACAATTACAATAACGCCTTCATAGAAAATCACTTAATAACTTAGGCAGGTATAAAATTTTGCTATTCTCATAGAGATGCTACTGCAAATGCTCCGCTTACCTGTATAAAAGTGCACTCAAGTGATGCTTTGTGAAAAAGATAATTTATTTTCCTAATTAAAGGGGTACCATAGTTTGATTGGTATTTAGAGATTTTCCAGATGGCTGTTGCTGTCCCTGCTCTTTGATGTTGGTTGTCTTGTGTCCATCGCATTGTTAGCATTCACCTTTAAATCTCTTTCACATATGCTTTTTTTTCAACACATTAAAGTCTGATTATTGGCTAACATACTACCAAGAATTTAAAACTCTCAAATATAGCTGAACTATTGGAAGAAAACTATTTTTCCTATTACAAATAACCAAAACATTTAGCTTTTTTTTTCAGGAATTAAACTGATGAATTGCTTATTAGAGCTAGAGGATTTTTTTGCAAACATCCTAAAAAATCATCTAGTATGTTTACAATACCAAGACATGGATTTGTTGGTAAATCGTATCATTTCCATCCTCCATTCCTGGCACAGCAGACTAAACCAGGCCCTAGGTGGGTTAACCTCTTTAGGCCCACAGCCTGTTCACATATTTCAGCAACATTTAGGCTGGCCCCATACCTATGCATAAAGTTACTTTGTCGCTATTCGTAACATGCATTTCTTGCAATATTGCAAGAATGATGTCCATTCAATTGCAATGACCCTCCAACACATAGCACTGCAGTAAAAAATGTAACTTGTAAACTTTTTGCCTGCTGTGCCAGTTTGCCGAAGCCACATGCCATTCATGTTGTCTCTGCTACAGTTATCCTTGTCTCAAGTTCGAAAAACCAGGCAGTGACAAGGACACTAGCCAGCAAGCTGTATGTGGTTGCTCTGCCCCTCTACTGAAATGTTCCTTTCTACCATGAAGGGAGGAGACATGTTGAGCTGGAAAGAAAGCTGACAGGGGTAGTGGTTGACGAATGAAGTGCGCAATGGACAGTGGCCTATGCAGGAGGGGGGTTTGTTATGTGAGGGGATTTCTATTTGGTGAGGGAGGATTTTTGCCTGAATGTCAACACTCTGTACTGTATGTTAATTAATCCTGCTCCCTGTATGCTGGTGCAGTAGTTTGATGTCTGCACCTTACAAAACAGATTGGACTGCAATAGTCAGGAGTGTGCAATGTACAGCATAGTATACAGAGTGCAGTGGTCAGGAGTGTACAAAGCACAGCATACTCTTGATGCTGTGCAATATGTTACACATTCCATTGTTCTGTATAGGCCATATTTATAGGAGCTGCTATTTGTACTCTGAACTGCATGTTACATACTCTAAGGCAGGGGTAGGCAACCTCGGCCCTCCAGCTGTGGTGAAACTACAAGTCCCATGAGACATTGCAAGAACCATGACTCCTAGAGGCAGAGGCATGATGAGATTTGTAGTTTCACCACAGCTGGAGTGCCAAGGTTGCCTACCCCTGCTCTAAGGGCTGCATTCTGTACCATAAGGTGTTTGACACTCCCAGCCTTACCCTGCACAACTGTTTTTCAGTTTACTAGACAACAACTTTTTTACACGAGAGCTGGACAACGATCTTAGTTGTATCAAACGAATGCCTCGTACACACGGGTCGACGATCGTATACAACAGGTCGTACGAACGACCGTTGTATGCTAAATAGACCTTTAGTACACGTGATTAGAACAGCCGATGTACGTACAGATGTTGTATGAGCAGACTAGAAAACTTGGTAGTGCCCACAAGCGGTCGTACGACCGTTGTATCGTGTGTACAGAGAAGTTGGTCCAACAAGTTGTATTGTCCAAAACACACATGCTCAGAAGTCGGGAATGGCAGGACGCTAATTACATGCTCCTGAACTTTCCCTTTATACGTTCATAACACGTCACTACGTTCGGCTTGGTCGTACGATCGCTTAGTGCATGTCAGTACACAAGATACAACAGCCAACATACGATTTGAGCCGTTCGGTCATACGATCGACGACCCGTGTGTACGAGGCTTAAGAGTGATAATCACTGGGGCAGGGTAACTCAGCAGTTAACCCTTCCCACACACAAAATGTAGCTGATACCATCTGTTTACATGGAAACGTGCCCCATTCACGGTACCTTCTGTTTCAGTTGTAAAAAAAAAAGCCTGTCTACAGGATAGTAGCAAAGAGACCCAAGTCAGAGTACCACTGAAGCAACCTTGCAGCTAAAAGCTGAATCCACAGAGACCTGGACATCAACCTGGCAGAAACTGGAGATTGTGTGAACTGAAGGTGGTGGTGGCCTTACAAAGTTGAGCAACAGATGCCTTATGGTGAAAACCCCTAAGAAATCCCCACTGATCTGGTGGAGTGAACACGTAAGGGTACTTGTGGTACCAAACTCTTACAATGGGGTCAATTTACTAACATTTACTGCATACGATAAGAGTATCGTATTGCTTATTTGTATAAACAACGGATAACCCATTAGCTGTCAGCGAGTTCCCCACTGACAGCTGAATAGTAAAAAAAGCTGACCATTAAAAAAGAGAAAAAGCCAGCGTGCCCCCCCCCCCCATGCATACCCACGCCAAAATTTAAAAAATAAAAAATGGCGTGGGGGTTCCCCTTAAAATCCATACCCGACCGAAGGGCCTGGTATGCATTGGGTGTGGGGGTGCTGTTTTTTTTGGGGTTTTTTTTCTTCATTTTTAATTGTCAGCCTTTATTTTTACATTTAGCTGTCAGCGAGGAACTCTAAAGCCTCGTACACACGGGATGACGATCGTATACAACAGGTCGTATGAACGACTGTTGTATGCGAAATCGATCGTTCGCATGCACGATTAGAACAGCCGATATACGACGGTCGTACAAGGGGAGTTGTATGAGCAGACTAGAAAACTTGGTCGTACCAACAAGCGGTCATACGACCGTTGTATTGCGTGTACAGAGCACTTGTTACAACAAGTTGTATTGTGCAAAACACGCATGCTCAGAAGTCAGGAATGTCCGGATGCTAATTACATGCACCGGAACGTTCTTTTCGTGGTCGTACGATCGTGTAGTGCAGTCAGTATGCAAGTTACATTATCCAACATACGATTTGAGACGATTGTACGTATAATCGTCGTCCCGTGTGTACGAGGCATTACAGCTATGAGTCATCCGTTGTTAAGGACAAGGTAGCCAGCTTCCCTGCCCACTTCTTAGCAACCAGCTCAATGCACTAAATTACCGCATTAAATAATGCAGTAATTACCGTTAAATCAAACAAATATTTGGTTTTTAATGCAAAATTCTTAATGAATTGAATACTTGCACAATTGTTACGGCATGCGGTATTTTAAAGCATTTTATAAGCCGCTATTTAACTCTTAGTGAATTGACTCCAATAAGCTGTCTTATTCACTTGTCAATTGTGGACTTGGATGCAAGGTGTCCCTTTTAAGACCCTGTTGACAGGACTAAAAGAGAATGTGTGCCGCATCCTTCACAACGGAGGACTCATCAGCTGACCGCTGAATGTAAAAAAAACAAAACAAAAAAAAGTAAACAAGAAAACAACGGCGTGGGGCTCCCCTTGAAATTCATACCCAACACAAAGGGCCTGGTATGCATTGGGGCCCCAATGAGCTGCCTTATCCACCTGGCAATCATGGACTTGGATGCAGGGTGTCCTTTTCAAGACCTTGTTGACAAGACTAAAAGAGAATGTGTTTATTGTGTAGTGGCCGTGGCTTTGTCCTTGGCTATGTCCAAGGAAGGTAGACCAGTGTCTTCATTAGGAAGAAGACTGGTACTTTGGGAGAAAGAAGGGTTTAGAGTTAAGACCACTTTGTCCCTGTGAAGGATTAGCAAGTGCTCTTTACAAGAGAGGCCGCTAACTCTTAAAACATGTCTGAATGTAATAGCCACCAATAAGGCCACTTTGCAGCAGAAATCGCCAAGGCTTTTAAAGGGTGGTTTCTGTGGGCAGAGAGGAACAGACTGAGATTTCAAGGAAGCACAGGGTGCTGTAATGGTGGTCTGGTCCATAAACCTCTTGAATAAAGGTTTTCAGCAGAGAGAAAAACCAAATGCTTTTAGAATAGGGGTGGACAAGGCCAAAACACAACCATTATGAATGCAGAGCCGAGTTCTGGTCAATACCTGCAGTAAAACCAGAATGCAAGGTACCAAGTAATCTCTGGGGTTGAATGCCTGCGTTCACACCAGTAAAAATAAGGATCTCCAGGCACAGTAGTAGATTTCTCTGGCCTTGAATAATGTGGGAATGATATATCCCTGTCCCTCAAGACCTGGCCTTCAACAGCCATGCTGTTAAAGCAAGTGACCTAGAAGAAAGATGATATAGGAGGCCTTGGAACAGTATGTCTGTGTACCAGGTTCTTCTGGGTCAGTTTGGTGCAATGAAAATGTTACTTTTCTTCTCTGTCCTTTTTCCTCTTCTCTATCCTTTTTCCTCTATCTTGCATAGCAGTCGAGAAAGAAGCGATCCTGGGGTTGATTTAGTGAAGGCTGAAAGTGCACTTGCTCCAGAGCTTAGGGAATAAGGAACTCTTCACTTTGCAGAGAATACTTAATCACATGCAAGGAAAATAAAAAAAACAGCATTTTTGCTTGCACATGATTGAATGATAGAATTCAGTAGAACTTTCCCTATTGATTTGAACTGAATCCATAGGATCACCAGAGGATCTGATGGCAGAGTTAGAGGGTCCTTAATCCTGGCCACAAATTGGGGCAACTTGTTGACTTTGGAGGCCCGGAAGTCCACCTCCTGGGGTCCGCCATTTATGACATTGAAAATAAAGTCAGGATAGAGGGACCATTCCCCTTGGTCTAAGTGATGACAGCTGAGGAAATCCTACTTCCAATTGTCCATTCCTGAGATGCGAACAGCAGAGATTCCTTGGCAGTGCTTTTCCATCCAGGAGATGGCCAGACTTGCTTCTTTCAAATTTGTCTGGCTCCAGGTTCCCCCTTGGTGATTAATATAGGCCACTGTTGTTGCACTGTTTGAATGCACCCTGATAATCCCTGAAGAAAGGGAGTCCAGTGGTGCAGAGGCATTTTTATTGCTCTGAGCGCCAAGATGCTGATGGGGAACTGTTCTCCTGGGTGATTGGAGCACTCCTCCCCAGTCTGTGAGGCTGGCATCTGTTATTACCTTTCGTAAAGGTGGAAGAAAGAACTTTCTTATGCACCCTCCTTCTATTACTACATCTCGGTTTTATTTAAAGCTTTCTTTGTCTACCTTTTCTCAGAAAGGTACTTCCACTTCTGACTCAGCTAGGGAACATGCAGGTGCAGAAGAAGCCTGGCCCTTTTGGGCCCTAGGCAGTGATGGCTGAATAAGGAGGAATGGGGCTGTCTCCCAAAATTCTCTGGTGTCAGAATAACCTGTCAGAAGAACTAATGTAGAGGGAGGAGAGAGGAGACTGAAATCACACTCAGTGCTTTGGGTTGAGTCAAGTACACACTATAGAAAAGTATGCCCTGTTCATTTTTTAGAGACTTACAACCACTTTAATCATAGAAAATTCTCCATAAGAGAGAAAAGGTCCACAGAGAGGGGTAGGGTTAGAGGTGTACACCCAAGGGGGTATGTTGAGAAGCTTTGCCAGTGTCCAATCACCTGAATCTGATCACCTTGTACTGTACAATTAGAATAGGTTCTTTAGTTTCAGGATTTAAAGTGATTTGTAAAGTCTCGTGTGTGGTGTGTTTGTTAAAAAAAAAAACAAAAAAACAAAAAAACATGTTATACTTCCCTTCTCTGTGCAGTTGGTTTTGCTCAGAGCAGCCCAAATCCTCCTTTTCTTGGGTCCCTCTTTGCTGATCCTGGCCCCTCCCTCCTATGGAGTGCCCTCACAGCCAGCAGCTTCCCATGGGGGCATCCAAGCTGAGTCAGAGCTCCGTGTATCCATTCAGACACAGAGCCCCGACCTGACTCCGCCCCCTCTCACCTGAAAATTGCCTAGTCTTTTTCTTCCCGCAGCTATCCAGTCTGCTGCAGAAAGAGTACAATCTGAGGTATTCAAGTCTCTTAGCATTTCTTTATCATTTTGATAAAGACAAAAGCTGATGCTTTTCAAAAGCTGTCATCTCTTCTTACAACTAAAGATGGAGTTTACAAAATTAACATAACCCAAGGGTCTGAAGGTTGTGCTGAACTGTTTTATGATGCTCAACAGACACACTTCTGATGCCAATTTTTCCAAACGCATCTATATTTCCAAATGATAACATTTTGCTGGCAACCAACATGACCAAATGAAATTGATTTGATAAATGCTAAACATAATGTGAACCTTATGCATATTTCACTTAGGGGATATAATGTATTTATTAGCCTGTAGCTTATCGTAAAAAGCGTGTTTGTCAACCCAATTCTTTACCTTTTTTAATACATCAGTGTGATCACTTTTTATGAAAATAATTCCCATCATGACAGAAATTAGTTGTATGAAACCTTAAAGCTTAGGTTTAGTAAAAAAAAAAGAGAAATACGCACAGGGGGCATTACTTACTAACCCTGTGATGTCCCTTGTGCTGCTGGCTTCCTGGTTTAGTTTAAATCTTCCAAATCCCCCTCCATCTTGCAAGGGTTCACCGCCAACCCACTCAGGGTGCCTAAAGTCTTGTCATATAGAGTACTTCAGTTTTAGCTGTTTTCCTCTTTTCCCACACACAGGCAACATGTCCAATGCATAGATAAAGTGCAACTCCTAAACAGTGGCGGCTCCTCCATAGCCGCTCCCCCCCCCCTCGGCCTTTAAAGTGAACCTATGTGTGCCACCGAAGTGCACATAGATACACTGATTGGCCATGGCCTCAGTCACTGGCCTCCAGCCAGTGACTGATGGGGCGGGGGCGGGACTGGCAGACGTGCTGGTGTTTGGACTGGCAGTGTCCAGCATACATGTCTGTTATTTCCTACGGCTGTGTGCAAGAGAGCGGCTGACTCCCCTGAGGTACGTACTGCTGTGCTGTGTACTGGCTGCAATACCTGTGTACTGGCTGCATACTGTGATACTGGCTGCAATACCTATGTTCTGGCTGTATACTGTGCTACTGGCTGCAATATACCCCACCTGTGATGCTGAGCTGTATACTCTTTCCTGTGATGCTGAGCTGTATACTCCTGACACAATATGTGGAATACAGGGGGTGGAGCGGGTGGATTCTATAAGGGATGGGGCTTATGAGAGGTAGGATGGGTCAAAAAGAAAGGGTGGGACCTGACCCCCCCCCCCCCAATCCTAAAACTTCACCAGCCGCCACTGCTCCTAAACCTTTTTCTTGCCTTCTCAAACCTGTTGGCCAGGATCCCCTTATTCTAGTTTCTATGCAGGACAGTTTTCTTGTCAGCTTCAAAGCCATTTCACAAAACTATTAGGTATTGTGACCAACATGTGGCAAACATGTGACACAATGTCTACTGTCAGGTGTCTGTGACAGTAAGCCCTTGTAGATTGCCAAATCAGAGTTCCCCAGGGCACAGAATCTAACCCCCCACCCTGCTTTTTCACCAGGGCCCCTGATGGTTGGGATGGACTTGCATCAAGCTGGAACCAAGTCGTGGCCACCAGTTCTGCCCAGCTGAGGATGTGGAGACCACTCGGTGTGCAGAGTACAAATAGCAGGAGACAGAAAGAAATCAAGGCAACAAGCCAAGGTCAGGGCAGGCAACAGACAAGCACAGATGGTAGACTAAGCCAGAGTTTGTACACAAGAAGTCAGACACTGAATACATGTAATAGTAAGCAAACAGGTGCTTAGAGAACTAGGAAGTTGCTCAGGCAACAATGGGGAACACTGAGCATGTCTTGTATAGCAAAGGAAATTAGGTGGGCCAGAAAGTGATGGAAGGTAAAGGAAATCTAAACCCACAGAATAGCAGGGGACACCCATAGGTGAGCACAGAAGCCAAACCATACATGAAAGGAATCCCAGGTCTAGAAGAAACACTCCAGCAAAGAGGTAAAAATTACACAGATATAAAAACTTCAGGCTTAATCATGACACCTACAAAGAAAAGTTTGTGTATGTACTCTTAAAATGCACTGGGAAGTAAGTTCTTCTGGGAACATGTAACTCCCTTACCTTTTCCATGGGACAGCACTGGCACTTGGTGATTGGTTCAGCACATGGGAATAGGGTTCTCAACCAGTGGCGACCCGTGCATTAAGGATGCACGGGCGCCGCCCCTATCCCTGCCACCTCCCTCCTATCCATGTGCCCAGCCCCTTTTAGGACGCCAGACACATGGATTCCTATGGCAGGAATTTTTTTTTTTTTTGTTCTTTTTTTATCACCTGACTAGAGCCGGAGGCTCTAACAGGCTTCAAAAAAGGGTGGGCTCGTGGCGCAGAGAGTGCGCCCTGATCCCACCCAATTGTATGACCATAGTGAATTAATTTTTGCCATTTTCACACTGCAGTGCCTCCCCACCAATCAGGAGCCAGGTCTGTGAGACCTTTTTCCTGATTGACCAAAGCACCAGGTGATCCTATTGGATGCCTGCCACTAAGGACGGAAAGACACAGACAGAGAAGGATCCACCGCCGTTGCTCTGCCCTACACTAAGGAGGAGGACTCCTGCGGCCCACCACACACAGCCTGACGGTAAGTGCCAGACCTCCCATGGTGGGGGTGCTGTCAGTGCCGCAATAGAACCCCCCCCTCCCCCCCATGACTGAGAGCTGTGCCACTGCATGGAGGGGGGTGTTGGGCAGCCTCCACTGGACTGTGTACCCTATCTAGGACCCTGTATACCCTATCTGGTGACTGTATACCCCTATCTGGGACCCTGTATACCCCTATCTGGTGACTGTATACCTTATCTGGAACCCTGTATACCCTATCTGGGGCTCTGTATACTGCTATCTGGTGACTCTGTATACTGCTATCTGGTGACTCTGTATACTGCTATCTGGTTACTCTGTATACTGCTATCTGGTGACTCTGTATACTGCGTTCTGGTGCTCTGTAAGTGTATAGCCCTATCTGGTGATGCTGTATACCACTATCTGGTGATGCTGGGCTGTATACTCTGGACAGGAGGTGGAAACTATAAGGGGTGGGGCTTATGAGAAGTGGGAGGGATCAAAAAGGAAGGGCGGGGTCTGGCGCCCCCCCATCCTAAAATTTCACCAGCCGCCACTATTCTTAACCCTGTGTATGTTCAAAGCTATGTCTCCTCCTTAAAGTGGTGATGAAGAGAAAGCAAAGCTATGTGCTGCTGCAAGGGGGGCACTAATCATGAACTATGCTTATAAGGATTTGCAAAGCCTATAAAAGCGAATTATCAGAGTGCTTTGTTAGTATATCCTTCTGGATGTTTTTAATACTGCAATAAACTAGCTAATTAACTAGCAGCTTCAATACTTGTACCCATTTTTCTTTTACTCTTTTGATATTTATTTTTGTAATGAAGTGAATGGCAGTGAAATTGATTAGATGGGGTTGTTAAAAAGCAAATTGTACCACCAGTGTTTTCCTGCAGTTACGCCATCTTAGTGCTAATATCAGATATATACTGTTTAGTGCAAACAGTCTGACATTTAAATTATTGTCGCTTTAATTGGACTAATTTAAAAGCCATATTTTGAACTGTGTAATTTTGGCATAATGCTCTTCGCATGGTAGTAACCAAAGATGTGTTTATTGCAGAACATTTTTCCTGTTCTCACAAAGACATTAGGGTGATTTAAAGATCAATTTAAAATTAAACGGTCAAGTTCACTTTCTTGTTAACTTTGCTAATACATAACATTTGTTGAAATGTCTAGACTCTGTTGCCTAATCAAATAATGTAAGTACTTCAATACGCTGTCTAATCTGCAGTGTCTAGTGCCCCTTGTACATATTGCTGCATTGCTTTTTGCTACATATCCGCCTCAAGCTGACAGTTTTGGCTTGGCTTTTAGGTTAAAATACAGCCACTGCGCAGACTATTTTAGTATTCATATCACATTTAAAATCGTCTCAGCTTCGCTATTTTGGATTAATATTATAATCCGTATCTTCTTCAACGGGCAATCTAGCCAGTTGGTGTTAAATCACATTCCTGGTATTTGTGGATTTGCATTCATCCCTGCTTTTGCCCAGTGCAGTCCTTCTGTCTGAGTAGTTATAGAGGTCAGAGGAACATATATAAACTAAAATGTAATGTATCCCTGAGATAAATACTTGGTTCAGATGATGGGTAGATTTTTACATATCAGTATTTTGCAGATAACTCCTAAGCAATGAAAATACTTGTCAGTTATGTGTTCTTTTACTTTGAGTGGTTAGAGAACAGATAAAGGCTTGTGCCACTAAACCAGAGATTCCACTTTGTTAACTTGAAATTTGAGGCAAACGGCCAAATACACATAGTCGAATTACATAAAACCTGTAAAAGTACTGTATTTAACCACTTCACCCCCGGAAGGATTTCCCACGTTAGGACCAGAGCACTTTTTGCAATTCGGCACTGCGTCGTTTTAACTGACAATTGCGCGGTCCTGCGACGTTGTACCCAAACAAAATTTGCGTCCTTTTCTCTTCTGTTCACTGACAGACACAGCCTTCTTATGACACATGGGGTTGGGGTTATGCTCATCCTACTAGGAGTAGACTAGGCAAAAACAAACAAAAGCGTAGGTTGGCCCCTCCCAGGGGGCCGTCCTCACCTCAGCATATAATCCCCCTGCTCTGGGTGGTCGGTCGAAGAACTATCGTCAGAAGTAGTCTACTTAGAAGTCCTCTGGCGTCGAGGGTTTCCCTTGGTCCAGATGAGGAACGTGATCCGTTTTCTTTTGACTACACGATACGTCTCGTCCCCCTAATATACGACTCCACTCCTGCCGGGGGACCCTCCCCGGTTGGATGCGAAAACAAACAAAAACGGATCAGATGAGGATCATCCTACTCGTATTGGGGTTGGGGTACACAGTATTCTTCCGACACAGACAGTCACTTGTCTTCTCTTTTCCTGCGTTTAAAACAAACCCATGTTGCAGCGTCCTGGCGCGTTAACAGTCAATTTTGCTGCGTCACGGCTTAACGTTTTTCACGAGACCAGGATTGCACCCTTTAGGAAGGCCCCCACTTCACCAATTTATGTCATGAAAATGTCCAAAATACATTAAGCTGATACACATAAACCGGCAAACGG
>BLSH010347043.1:23159-35403 GCA_018402905.1 Glandirana rugosa | reverse complement strand
ACCGTAAAATCCTTTTCTCTGAGTTCACTGACAGACACAGCACCCACCCCTCTGCGTTGGTTTTGTACAGCTTGTTACGAACTGATGTGCTATGCAGAGCAGGGGGATTATATGCTGAGGTGAGGACGGCCCCCTGGGAGGGGCCAACCTACGCTTTTTTTTGTTTTTGCCTAGTCTACTCCTAGTAGGATGAGCATAACCCCATGTGTCATAAGAAGGCTGTGTCTGTCAGTGAACTCAGAGAAAAGGATTTTACGGTAAGTTATACAAAAAATCCCTTTTTTTTCCCCCACAAATAGAGCTTTCTTTTGGTGGTATTTGATCACCTCTGCGTCATTTCTGATCGCCGCTATAAACAAAAAAATAGCGACAATTTTGCAAAACAAAACAATATTTTTCTTTCTTTTTGCTAAAATATATTTTATATTATCGGTTTTAGACGATTTATGTTCTTCCTCATATTATTGTTAAAAAAAAAAAATCGCAATCGGCGTTTGGTTTGCGCAAAAGTTGCCACTTTTCCGAATGATTCATTTCTGGGGTTTTTATTTTATTTTTTACTAGTAATGGCGGCGATCTGCGATTTTTATCCGGACTGTGATATTGCAGCGGACATGTTGGACCATTTTGACACTTTTTTGGGACCAATGACATTTATACAGTGATCAGACCTTTAAATGTCCACTGATTACTGTATAAATGTCATTGGCAGTGAAGGGGTTAACCTGCAGGGGAGATCTAGGGGTTAAATGTGTTCCCTAGGTGTGTTCTAACTGTGAGGGGGCTGGGCTGCCATGGGCATAAGAAGTCTAACTGATCCCAGTCACAGGGATCAGTAGATCTCTTATGTCCCCACTGACAGAGTGGGGAACCGCTGTGTTTACATCAGCGGTTCCCCATTCTTTTGCTCTGGCAGCTCATCACAGCTCGCTGGTGGACATCGGGTCCGCCCGAGACGCGGGCACACTACTCCGGAGTGCGGCGGCGCGCGCGTGCGCCCCCTAGCTGCCACTCCACAAATCGCAGTCTATTTACGGCGATTCGCGGTACACATCCACACTGCCGCAGTAAATATACTGAACGCGGTGTGGAAGTGGTTAAAGAATATGTAAACCCAACATTTTTATATTCCTGATAGGGGCCTGCTGTACCATGTACTTGTTTGAAAAAGTATCCTGTTCTTTGTATTGATTCCTTTTTATGTGCTATACCTGGTGTTCTGCCAGTCCCTCTGGTTTGCTATTAAAACTGACCACACTAAGCAGAAGAATACACTGTGGTCCGTTCTCTTCTCTTGCTATGCTGGGAACTCGGCCCCCTCTCCTCTTCACTGGGAAGCACATGATGACTCTCTTACCCACAGCTATTATGAAGCTCAGAACAGAGGGAATGCAATTAGGAAAGAGGGGAAAGGGGTATTTATTATGTTATTTTAAATTTTTCATTTCTATTTTAAACTAAATGGATTCTTTTACAATCACTTTAACTGCTTTCCTAGACCCCGCCATGATAGAAACTGCCCTTATTTTGTTTTTACAACAAATTCACCACCATGTTTGGCTGCAATGCAGTATATTAGTCAGTATAACCTTTCTACAAATGCATACACACAAAATTTAAGAGGTCTCCTTTTGTTCAGAAATTCTATACATTTATTTGTGACCTGAATAAAATTAAATGCTTTGTTCTAGAAAGGCACCATAAAAGTGCTTAGGAATATAGTGTAAGTGATATCTCTCACTTTAACTTTTTCTGCCCCTTCATGGACCTAATAATATTAAAAGTGAACATATGCTATTTTGTGTGTGTGTGTGTGTGTGTGTGTGTATAATAAATATATATGTGCAGTACAGACTCACCGGCTACTTTATTAGGTACATCTTGCTAGCACTGGGTTGGGCCCCCCTTTGTCTTCAGAACTGCCTTAATTCTTCATCAAATAGATTAAACAAGGTGTTGGAAACATTCCTCATAGATTTTAGTCCATATTGATATGATCGCATCACGCATTTGCTGCAGGATTGTTGGCTCAACGTGATTCAAATCTCACATTCCACCACATCCCAAACGTGCTTTTATTGGTTTGAAATCTGGTAACTGTGGAAGCCATTGGAGTACAGTGAACTCATTGTCTTGTTCAAGAAACCAGTTTGAAATGATAAAAAGGCAACAGTAACTCAAATTACCAGTCCTTACAACCAAGGTATGCAGAATACCATCTCTGAATGCACAACACATCGAACCTTGAAGCAGATGGGCTACAGCAGCAGAAGAGCTAAGAACGGGAAAACTGAGGCTACAATTCACACAGGCTCACCAATATTGGGCAATAGAAGATTGAAAAAATTTTGCCTGGACTGATGTCTCAATTTTTCCTGCGACATTCAGATGATGGGGTTAGAATTTGGCATAAACAACATGAAGGCATGAATCCATCCTGCTTTGTATCAACGGTTCAGGCTGGTGGTGGTGGGATATTTTCTTAGCACACTTTGGGCCCCTTAGTACCAATTGAGCATTATTAAATGGCATGACCTACCTGAGTATTGTTGCTGACCATGTCCATCCCTTTATGACTACAGAGTACTCATCTTCTCATGTCTACTCACCCTGTCACGAAGCTCAAATCATCTCAAACTGGTTTCTTGAACATAGCAATGAGTTTACTGGACTCCAATGTCATCCACAGTCACCAGATCTCAATCCAATAAAGCCCCTTTGGGATGTGGTGTAACAGGAAATTTGCATCATGGATGTCCAGCCGACAAATCTGCAGCAACTGTGTGATGCTAGCATATCAATATGGACAAAATCTGAGGACACCTTGTTGAATCTATGCCATGAAGAATTAAGGCAGTTCTGAAGGCAAAAGGGGGTCCAACCCGGTACTAGCAATATGTACCTAATAAATCGAGATGGGCCGAACACCCCAGAACTCCCGAACAGAGAAAAAGTTCTGACCTGAATGGCGAACCCTATTAGGCTTGAATCACACTAGTGCGTTTTTTTGATGCAGTTTGCAGAAATACAAGGATTTTCTTTTTAACATGGGTTCCTATGGAACATGTTCACATTAATTCTTTTTTGTGCCTCTGTGTCTTTGGAAAGGGTCAGGGACTTTTTTCCAGCAAAAAGCAGCATTTTGCATCTAATAGACTTCAATGGACATGCAAGAAAACCGCAAGTGCTGCGTTTTTGATGCGTTTTTACCGTGATTTTGCCACAATTTGTGTTTTGCGTTTTAAATCTGCCTAGCAGCAAAATCTCTCCCCACCCCCCCCCCCCCAAAAAAAAAAAAAAAAAAAAGATAAAAAAAAGGCGGTAAAAAAACGCAGAAAGCACAGCAAAAAACACTGAAAAGCAAAATGCATTAATGTGAATCAAGCCTAAAATCTATTGGAACCGAAATTGAAACAAACAAATGTCCCCATTTTTGAAAGCTTGTATGCAAGTAATTGGCCATAAAAATGGTATGGGGGTCCAGGTACTGCCCTGGGGGACATGTATCAATGGGGGGAAAAAAAGTTTAAAAAAAAAAAAAAAAACTTTTTTTTTTTTTTTTTTACAGGAGCAGTGATTTTTAATGATGCTTAACCACTTACCGACCGCCGATCGGCATTTGACGGCGGCAAAGTGGTTCGTTCCCGCAAAACACTGTCATACGACGGCGGCTGTGGGATCGAGCTTAGTGAGCGCGCGCGCCTGCGCGCTCACTGTGTTCGGGGAGGGCCAGGGAGCGGGTGCGGCGGCTTCGATTGCCGCCGGCTACCCGCGATGGCCCCCCCGAGCGGAGGAACGGAGGTCCGTGTATGTAAACACGGACCTCCGCTCTGTGTGAAGGGGGAAGGGCTGTGATCACTTCCCTTCCCCAGATAGTGCAGTGCCCCTACAGTTAGAACACGCCCAGGGAACACTGCTAACCCTTATAGCGCCCCCTGCAGGTTAACCCCTTCACTGCCAATGACATTTACACAGTAATCAGTGCATTTTTATAGCACTGATCGCTGTATAAATGCCAATGGTCCCAAAAAAGTGTCAAAATAGTCCGACATGTCCGCCCCAATATCGCAAAAATTGTAGATCACCGCCATTACTAGTAAAAAAAAAAAAAAAACCCCCAAAAATGAATTCTCATCATCCGTAAACGCGACCACTTTTGCGCAAACCAATCAATAAACGCCGATTGCGATTTTTTTTTTTTTTTTATCGCAAATATGAGGAATATAAATCGGCCAAAAACTGTGAAAAAAAAAATGTTTTTTTTATATTTTTTTTTGTTTTGTATTCTAGCAAAAAGTAAGAAATTTGTTTTTTTTTTTGCAAAATTGTCGCTCTTCTTTTGTTTATAGCGGCGATCAGAAATAACGCAGAGGTGATCAAATACCACCAAAAGAAAGCTCTGTTTGTGGGAAAAAAAGGACGCAAATTTCGTTTGGGTACAACGTCGCACGACCGCGCAATTTTCAGTTAAAGCGACGCAGTGCCAAATCGCAAAAAGGGCTCCGGTCCTAAAGCTGGAAATCCTTCCGGGGCTGAAGTGGTTAAAGTGCAACAATAAATATGAAAAATTCCTTTAAATATAGTGCCTCGGGGGTCCCTTTTTTAGTCTCCCTGTAAAGTGGTGCATCTGTCTCATGCATAGAACATGCTGCAGCAATAATTACATTTCTAAAGAAAAAACTGTGGAGTCCCACCCCCCCCCCAAAATCCATACCAGATCCTTATCCGAGCATGCACCCCCTACACCAAAGCACCGTATCCCCATATTAATGGGGACAAGGATCTCTTCCCCCCCCCCCCCCCACAACCCTAGGCTGTGGTTGTGGGGGCCTGCGGGCGGGCTTATCAGGATCTGTAATGGGGGGCCCACAGATCCCAGCCCCCCCATGTGAATAAGTAGTACCCCTACCCATTCACCAAAAAAGTAATCAAAACCATTTTTGATAATTCCTTTATTAAAAAAAAAAAAAATTTCCCCAATGGAAATCCTAATTCAATCACACCGACTGACGCACCCGAAAGAACAAAAAAAACCCACTTTGCCTTCATTGATGGCCAGCCGCTGAATGCCTTCTCTGCCCTTTGACAAGTCTTATAGGTAAGGGCGGGGCCACCTGGCGATGTCACCTGGTGGCACCACCCCCCTTGTGACATCATAGACTGGTGTATGCTGGGTCGGTGACGCTGCAAGGGGGCGATGAGATTTTGTGATGTTGCTACTATGCTGCTTACTATATTATAATAATAATAATAATAATAATAATAATAATAAAAATGTATTATTAATATATGTATGTGTAATTATAATACACTTTTTTTGTGGATCTGTGCTTCTTCCAACTCTCCTGCCACTTCTTCATTGACTTGATTCATCAGATCACCTGTAATCTGGGGAATATTTGACAAGAGGAACTCTGCTCCAATTCCAATAAGGCTACCTTCACACTGAGGCATGCAAGGCATTAATGGGGGAAAAATTGGCTACAGGGGGCCCACAGGAAATACTGAGGACTAGGCCTTTGCCCTCTGCTTCCTTTTTAAGGGTGCAGCTACCACTGTTCAGTTCTTGGCCTGTAAAATCAATGAACTATTTAACATGCAAGGCTCCAGAACCTTTTTACCTCGTCCTTTCATGCAGGCTATTGCCCCATAATAAACATTTGTGCCAAAATGATCAGATGGTTAAACTTCCTTTTTTTTTTTTTTTTTTTTTTTTTTTTCTTTTTTTTTACAACTGTATCATTTTAATGGCCAACTTGTTAGCAATTGCGTTGATGGAGCTTTTTGTGATACATCGGTCCTATTAAATGTTTTGTATGCCCACAAAACGCCCACAGTGGAACTCTTATAATTGCACAGTCATTTGTCTTGATAAACTCTTCTGGATGTACAGTCTAGTTTTCTTCTCGCCTGGCTGACAGTATTTTAGATTATCTTGATATCTACAAAAAATAAAACAAAAGACAATGAGGGAATTATGGGAAATGGCCTGATTCACTGACATTATATAAAAATGGGATTCACGACACCGAAATTGCAAGGAAAATAGCTTTACAGACTGAGTCAATAATACAGACCATTACACCTTCTACTTGGCTCTTTTCCTGATCGAGGGGACAAAAAATTGAATGTTTGACAAAACAAAATTGACCTTTCAGATCCAGTGAAGATCTGTTTAGCAGAAAATGATAGCAATATTTTATGGGGAAATATATTGCTCTTGACAGTTCATGAACAATCCTAAGCAGTGCAGTAACAGTAAAGTCCCTAAGCTAAATCTAATTTCTACCTTTCATGGACTTAAGGAAAACCAGTCACCAATAGACATTTGTAGTTACCAGAATCTCTGCTCTAGTTCTAACCATGCAGTATTTCCTGTCCTGAATTACTTTGAATTTACTTGTATTTTACCTATAAAATCAGAAATATCTGTACTCTACTCCAGTCTGTTCAGCTATCCCCGTTGGCAATCCTTGATAATTTATATAATATAAGGCTGTTGTATATCCAGTCTGAGCTCACTATTGAAAAGCCAATCAAAAATATTTATACATGTACCTCCAGTCCAGGCTACTGGATTTATCTTATCAACCCTATGTTTGGGAAGACGATAGGGCAACCTTCATAGTGTCAGGTTGTACAGCCTGAAACTGGGATCCCGTTTCTGCTATGGTTAAAAAACAACATATACCTATTCTTGAGCGCTAAGGCGATTTTTAGATTTTTATTGAAATTTTCACATAAAAAAAAAAAACATTACAAATGGAAGGAAAAGGAATTGGAAGGTACCTTTTAAAGACATAGGTACATGTTAGACATGCGCAGAATAAACAATATTTTTTTTTGTTTCGATTTGTTATTTAAATCATTTCCTTTAGTTACATTTTGCTTAATTCATTTTCAGAGTTTCTCAACTTCTTCAAATTTGATTCAAATCTCTGAATTCGGAAAAATCAAATTTGAATTTGATTTGAATTTCAGAAGACGTTATATTCTTTCTATTTTTACAGTTTATTCTGTTTTTCTTTTTCTCCTATTCTCTTCTATTTTATTCATTTTCACATGTGTGGAGGAGTCAGGAGCACAGCACAGCTCTCTCAATGGAAGGCAAGCTGTCCAGTGAGAGTGCAGTGTGTATGCATCAGTGATATCACAGGCTGCTACTAAAGTAATTCTCTCCTAAACTGTGCACGTTTTAGGCGATATTTACTGTACCTATAGGTAAGCCTTATTTTATGGCATGAATAAAAAAGTGGACTTTACTACCACTTTAACCACTTTTGGCTCTCACGCCTGTTCACCCCTTATGGACCAGAGCAATTTTCAAATTTCTGCTATGAGCCTGTTTGGCGATTAATTTTATCATTACTTAAAAAAACAATATATGTATTATATTGTTAAGGACAACCAAGGCAATCTTTTCGTGAATATTGTCCAGTAACAATGATTTTTTTTTATTTTTCGCAATTCTTAGACAATTAAAAGGAATAAAATTAAACATAATTCACTTTTTTTTTTTTTTTTCGAGCAGTGTCAGTTTAAAAATAGTGTTTGACGGTCATTCTCTGCCATTGGGGGTCGGCCAGCATACCTTCTTTTGTGGAGTGGTCCACTGAGGTTGACTCTATGGGAGGCCTTGAACGTCTGCTGGCACAGGAGGCAAGTAGAGCAGAACGTTTCTTTTTTCGTTGACATGGACCTTATGGTCCATGTTCCTCTACTCATCTGAGTTTCTCACCTGGGCCATGGTTGATACAGCATACAACTCTTCTGGACCTTGATGAAGTACATATGCTTCCTTTCTGGATACATTCTTTTGATGTGCTATTTTATCCTCCTGTTCTCTTTCTTTCTGACTTTTTCTCTTTTATGTCTTGAAAATTGTCAAAGATGTGTACTACACCTTGCATATGCAGAAACCTTGACCTTGAATCTGCAAATTATACATTTTACATTCTATTCAGTGACCTTATTGATATTTCGGTACTTGGTTTAAAACGCACAAATGTTTATGTCTAGTCAAATTCATATTTTGTAAGATGAAGATTTTTGTTCATGCTCTTGTAAATGCTTTCTACTCTCACTTGTTTTGGTATATTGTTTATCCTCACATTTTTGATCCAATAAACTGAGATTGAACTTAAAATAGTGTTACTGCACATATTATTATTATTATTATTATTATTATTATTATAATACAGGATTTATATAGCGCTGACAGCTTGTGCAGCGCTTTACAATATGAGGGCAGACAGTACAGATACAATACAGGAGGAATCAGAGGGCCCTGCTCGTTAGAGCTTAAAATCTACGAGGGAGGGTTAAATGATACGAAAGGGCAATAACTGCGGGGGATGAGCTGATTGAGAAAATAAGGAGTGTAGTTGTTAGGTGTTGGCAGGATAGGCTTCCCTGAAGAGAAAAGTTTTCAGGGATCGCCTGAAGGTGGATAGATTTGGAGACAGTCTGACAGATTGGGGTAAGGAGTTCCAGAGGATAGGAGAGAAACACATAGAAAGTGTGCATTTTATTTTGTAATTTGTCCTGTTTAAAAGAACACTAAAAAGTAATGATTTTGGTACAAAGCTTTGCAACGTTGTTTACAAATGAAGTAAAGTAGTTTTTTTAAATTTTGTGCTTATTTTCAATGTGATGTATGTAAAAGGTGTAAAAGTATTAATGAACAAAGCAAACAAAAAACATATAAAAAGTTTAAATATTAGTTGTTAATATAGAAAAAACAAATCCTTTTTTTTTTTTTTTTTTTGACTGCTCCTGCTGCTGGGACTTTCTCTGTGTATGCGGCGATGCAGCTGTGATTTATTCAGAGCTGAATTGGCTTGTACTGCCCTGTGTACGATGATGACTTTTTTTTTGGGCTTGTCTAGCACAGCCAGAGTCTGCAACTGATTAAAAGATTTCTAATTTGTGTGTTGTGTTTTTATTTTTTTGTGGTGAGAGAACAGATGAGGGTTTATGTGGCTAAACCAGAGAGTCAACTTTAACCACTTGCCGAACTGCTCACGCAGATATTCTGCCGCAGGTCGGCGACCCGTGATCACTCTGTGCAGAGGCAGAACTGGGATCTACCAATGTAAACATGGCGGCTCCCCGTTCTGACAGGGGACATGACAGAGATCTATTGTTCAGTAATCGGGAACAGTAATCTGTCATGTCCCTGCCAGCCCATCCCCCCCCCCCTACGGTTAGAACACGCTGAGGGAACACACTTAACCCCTTGATCGCCCTCTAGTGTTAACCCCTTCTCTGCCAGTGTCATTTTTTACATTGATCACTGCATTTATATAGCCCTGATCAATGTAATAATGTCACTGGTCCCCAAAAGTGTCATGTGGGGTTAGATTTGTCCGCCAGATTGCCGCTATTACCAGTAAAAATAAATGTCTATAAATCTATCCTGTAGTTTGTAGACGCTATAACTTTTGTGCAAACCAATATACGCCTATTATTTTTAATTTTTTTTAACCAAAAATATGTCACACATTGGCCTAAACATATATATTTTTGGATATGTATTATAACAGTTAAGTTTTTTTTTTTTCCAAAATTGTCGGTCTTTTTTTGTTTATAACGCAAAAAATAAACGCAGAGGTGATCAAATACCACCAAAAGAAAGCTCAAATTATGGGGAAAAAAGGACATCAATTTTATTTGGGTACAGCATTGCATGACTGCGCAATTGTCAGTTAAAGTGACGCAGCGCCGATTCGCAAAAAAATGGCCTGGTCAGGAAGGGGGCGAGTCCTTCTGGGGCTAAAGGGGTTAACTTGGAATGCCAGGCAAATGGCTAAATGGTAACAATGCTGTGTATGTTTTAATGGTGTATTTGACTGCTTGCCTTAATTTTCCCATCTAAACGACTCCTTTGCCAAGGAAACTGCCATTTTATTTTTTTCCAGAACAAATCCACCACAACATTTCAATACAGTTAAATATGCATATAGTTCTCATACCATTTTTAATTTATAAATTATATACACTTTTTGAAATTTGACCTCCATAAAAAATAGGTGTGTGTGTGTGTGTGTGTGTGTTTTTTTTTTTTTTATTTTTTTTTTATTTTTTTATTTTAGAAAGATTTTTACCATTGCCCAATGCTGTGATGTCATTTTTAAAATTGATTAGTGAAATGTAATATCAATGTTGTTTTTAATTGGATATGAAAGAAATATTTTGAATGCTTTTATATTGAACTATGTTCATTAGGCTCATTTAATGTAGGAGCAATGAATATGTGCGAACCCATAACATGCAGTAGTCCATGAAATGTCACATTTTAGAACCAATCAGAAGAATGTTGTTTAGGAATTTGTTGTGCTGTCATGAAGTATATTGTTTCAATTGTAAGTATAACTGTAGCGCACAGTCCAACCAATGATATCAGTAATAACAAATTATGCTGGTAAAGAGTCTATGGCTTTAAGGCAAATGATAGCAGTGTTCTTTATGAAGAGTCAAACGTGCAGCCCACCGCCACATATAGCTTCTTACCGGAATTCACCGACCCCCCCCCCCCTATTACGGGGGGTCAGTGTTCGCCTCCACTGAGTATAATGGACCAACCGATCCACTTAGGGATGGCTGCAAACGGCTCCAGACATGCCAGTAATCAAACACAGCTCATTTATATCCCCAGAAGCGTCCGGTAATGAACGATAACCCTTCACAAAGCTGGTAATCTTTCAGGAATTGGACCTCAGGTTGGGTGAAATCAAATCAATCAGGACCACCAGCTTCCGTCTGGCAGACCTCCCAGGAGCCCGATTCCAAAGGTCACCTTTGCCAGTCCAATGTGAATATCCAAGTCCTCTTAAGTTATCCCCTCAGAAGAGACGTTGGGGGGGGGGGGGTTACAGGTACATGCTTGAGGTCTGTATTCTTCCTCTGGATTATGGTGTTCCCAGGTTCTGCTTATACAATCCAACTGAAGAAGTTGCAAGGCAGGCAAGGAGGTCAGAGGTGAAGTTTAGTCCGGCAGGGTGTCTGGGCTGTGATAGTCCACAGTGAGAGGTGCTGAGCTGGGTGACAACCTTCAGGGTGCTGAGCTAAGAGGAGGATAGGGTGTCCTTCCTTTAAATAGTGACACCCAGCTCATTCATCTGTGTCAGTGCAGCACCCAGCAGATCAGAGATGAGATCTCCAGACACAGTGCAGTGTATCTCCAGCAAACACTCCATTATTGTTTCAATAATTTCTGCAGGCTGAGGATACACCTTTATTATATATATATATATACACAACTTTGGCCTACAGTACACTAGTGATCCTTTCATCAGCAGGGCTGGATTAACATAGGGGCTTTTGGAGCTGCAGCTCCAGGCCCCCTTCCTTAAGATAGGCCCAGCCCAATGGTGTGAGTGAGTCACTAATACTTGCATTGTCATTGTATTCATTTTCATAAAAAGGCCCACCAAAATCCTCAGCACCAGGCCTCTCCTGCTCCTAATCCAGCCCAGAGAAACTGCTCACCAGTTCTATGGCATTGCTCCCTCATCGGCTGGATCAGAAAAGGCTTCCTTGATGGCTGGATAAGCAAGGTGTTCCTCTCTTGTACCTCCATTCATGCATTACAACACACGTAGAAGCTCAGAGTAACAGATATTGGCAGGATATTCTATTCTCTAATGTCCCTTGCTGTCTATTTGGGAAATCTTTTCTATGGTTACATGTTAGTAAGACCTCTGTGGGTTATATTTTTCTTTTTTTTGTTTACAAAAGATTTTATTGGAAGGTAGGTACAGAAAACATTGTAAGCATACAATATCAATAAAATTGAGATGCAATTAGGTAGGAAAAAAAAAAAAAAGATACAGATACAAAATGTTTGCAGGGTATATAGTGATGACAAGAAGTTGCAATGGTACGGACGTATAGGTGAGGAAGAACCAACCAGGGTATAGTTATAATGAGCTATGTGACCTACTAACGCACATTAACCGCATGCGGGTGTGAAGGCACCTTAGTCCAATGTAGGTCTTACAAGAGATAATCTGAATACCTTTCTTAAGTAAAGTGGGAATAACTACTGTACTAGAGAAAACTCCTCTTTACCCTATAAACCCTATTTTACTAACTCACTACAAAAAAGAGTTGTTAAAATCTTTCTTTAATGTAATATTGATATGGGACCAACCAAGAAGGAGTGGATATGCAGGCATGGTAACGTTGAAGAACAGTAGTGATATATGGGACGTTTGTAAAACATAGACATAGAAAAAAAAAA
>BLSH010347006.1:0-15715 GCA_018402905.1 Glandirana rugosa | reverse complement strand
TCCCCCCACACAGATCACCACCTGCCCATAGATCACCTACCTCCCCCCAATCACTGAAAGATATTCCCCATCCCCCCCACAAAGATCACCTACCTCCCCCCAATCACTATAAGTAGGGATGGGCTTCGAGTCCGACCCGAACATCAGCTGTTCGTTTGTTCGGGAAAACCTTAAAATGATGGGGCGTTCGCGGCAACTTTGCGTTCCCCATAAGGTTTTAAAATGATGGCGGAATGCCGCCTGCTGATTGGCCAAAGCATGCACATGACCTGCATGCTATGGACAATAAACGGGCGGCCTGCTGTGAGAGCTTTGATTGGCTAAAGGCAGGATGCCTTTAGCCAATCACTGCTCAGCAGCCTCAATCCGCACCCCACACTATATAAAGCCACTCGTACAGCGGCTCTATGTAGTGTGTGGGCGCTGTAGAGAGAGAGCGCAGGTTCCTGAAGACAGGCAGTTTAGATAGCTGGAAAAAAGTGTTAAAAATAGATAGCTAAAATATATCTGTCAGTTAGTGTTGGTAAAAAATGAAATAAAAACAGAAATATATATAGTATATATATATATATATACACAGTGTGCTGTATATCAGTGTACACTGTACATACGGTATATAGTACACTTGACGTGGTGTATAACAATATATACAGCCTGGTGTATATATATAAAATTACACACAGCGTATTGAGTGTACACTATATATCTGTACCTAAGGTATATAGTACACTTGACGTGGTGTATAAAAATATATACAGCCTGGTGTATATATATAAAATTACACACAGCGTATTGAGTGTACACTATATATCAGTGCATTCGGGGGTGTACGGTGTATAGTACAGTGTAGTGCGGTGCTAAAAAAAAATACCCATCATATCAGGAAGGCCACAAAGGAGAGGCAGAAGCTCCCAGGCCACTGAAAGAGGGCAAGCAGCCTCTGTGTCTTCAGTGAAGGGTGGTGGACGTGGTGCATCCTCTGCAGGTCACGCTTGTCCTTTTTTCTGCTGTTGGCCGTGCTATTGAGCCACAACATGCAGAAGAGTTGGTGGAGTGGAGAACAAAGCCGTCCTCATCCTCCGTCCCCCAGGCTCATACAAGTTTGCCTTACAACGCATCTGGCAAAGCGGCCTCTTCCACCGGTTCCTTGTCCACAGTTACTCCTTCTGTAGCCCCACCATCATGCATGGAGAAGTCACCTGAGTTGTACGACCCTAGTGTCGGTCACATGCTCATGGAGGATGCGCGGCAGTTTGAAGGCTCCGATGTTGGTTCCCAGGTTGAGGAAGGGAGTAGCGTGAGCCTAGAGACAGGGGGTGCCACAAAAGGACAAGAAACTAGCAGTCATGTTCCCCCAGCTGCAGCAGACTGCCAAGTTTTCCCCAGTGATGAGGAGGGAGGGGATGATGAGGACACGGACTGTACTTGGGTGCCTGAGAGAAGAGAGGAGGAAAGTGAGGAGGAGGCCCAACTCCAACAAGGCAGGATGTCCTCCAGGGGCCAGCTTAAGGGCAGCCACCCAATTGCATCAGACCACAGAGCTCCACAGGTGCAGGGCGCTGCTGCCTCCCTGTCGACTTCCAAAATGTCTTTGGTGTGGGCATTTTTCAGCACATGTGCAGTACATCGCACCTTTGCCATTTGCAATCTATGTCTGAAGCGGGTCAAGTGTGGCCAGGACTCCAGCCGCTTGGGCACTACTGTCTTGACAAGACATGACGACCAGCCATGCAGTCTGATGGCAAGAGTACCTGAAGAACCAACACCAGAAAACAAGGCCGACTCCTCCTTGCTCCTCCTCTGCCATCTCAACCCCTATTATACCTGCAGTCCTCTCCAGAACCTGCACTGAGAGGAATGAAGGTGTAGCAATGCCTGCCACAAGTACTTGCCACCAATCTGCTAGCAGTGCACCACCAGGTGAATTCAGCAGGCAAATATCACTACCCCAGTTGCTGAACCGTAAAAAGAAATACTGTCCCAGCCATCCACATGCTCAGCGTCTTAATGCTAGCTTGGCCAAATTCCTAGCACTCCAACTGCTGCCTTTTCGTGAATTTGTGGAATGTGCTGTCCCACAGTGGCAGGTTCCCAAAAGATATTTCTTTTCACGTAAGGCCATTCCAGCTCTCTACCGTCATGTGGAAGGCAATGTTTTGGCCTCGTTGAACAGTGCGGTCAGCAGCAGGGTTTATAGTACCGCTGACTCATGGTCCAGCAGGCATGGTCAGGGACGTTACCTTTCCTTTATGGCGCACTGGGTACGGTAACTCTGCTGGCAGCTGGGAAGGATGCAGGACAGGGTTCAGTTTTGGAAATGGTTCTGCCACCACACGCTCCAAAAAGCTGGTGGTGATTTTTCCACATCCGCCTCCTCCTCCACCCCCTCCTCTTCTTCTACCTCTGTGGCCTCTTCTGCAGAATTGTCCTCTGAACCTGCAGTGCTACCCAAGCGTTCCAGGGGCTATGCAAGCAGTCAGGCTAAAAGATGCCATGCGGTGCTTGAGTTGGTTGGTCTTGGGGACAGGAGCCACACTGGGGAAGAGATTCTTTCAGCTCTGCGGGGGCAGGCTCAGAGGTGGTTGATGTCAAAGCAGCTTGAGCCAGGAATGGTTGTATGCGACAAAGGCACCAACCTTCTCTCCGCCCTCCGACTGGGACAATTGTTCCATGCTTGGCACACGTCTTGAATTTGGCGGTGCAGCGTTTCTTGACCAGGTACCCAGGCTTACCAGATATCCTGAGGCAGGCTAGAATAGTCATTTCCAGTGTTCTTACAATGCCAGTGCCCAGCTGGCTGACATCCAGCGGGAATTCAACCTGCCCAACAACCGCCTCATTTGTGACATGCCCACCAGGTGGAACTCAACATTGGGAATGCTGCAGTGACTGCACGCACAGCAAAGGGCCACCAATGAGTACCTCTGTGAGCATGGCACCAGGACAGCTCAGGGGAGCTTGGCTTTTTTTTCGCCACATCAGTGGCTAATGATCAAGGATGCATGCCCTGTCCTGTCACCATTTGAGGAGGCCACAAGGATGGTGAACAGTGACAATGCATCCATCAGTGACACTGTCCCACTAATATTCCTTCTGGAGCACACGCTTCGTGGAATCATGGACAGGGCACTTGAGGCAGAACAGAGGGAGGAAGAGGACTTCCTTTCCTCTCAAGGCCCCCTTTATGCAGAGAGCATTCCTGCAGGGCCACCAAACACACGGGAGGAGGAGGATTGTGTCCGCGTGGATGTGGAGTATAATACACAGCAGTCTTCAAGGGATCACGGCTTTCAGGCCCCAGAAACCCAAGGAGTTGTACGTGGCTGGCAGGAGGGAGTTCCTGATGTCATCCTCAGTGACCGAGAGGGCACTCTGCCTCCTCAAACTTACGCTGCATGGGCTCTCTGATTCTGAAAAGACCCTAGGATTCGTGGTATCAAGGAGAGGGATCATTACTGGGTGGCAACCCTTCTTGATCCACGTTACAAGGGGTAAAGTTGCAGAGCTCATCCTGCCTGTGCAGAGGGTGCAGAGGGTGAAACATCTTCAGGATACCTTGAAGAAAAGTTTGTGCAACGCCTTTCCAGACCCTGGGAGGTCACCATGTCCTGCTGCCGGCCCTGGACAACGCGTTTCTGAAGCTTTGGGTCGTTCATAGGCAGAGTGGTGGAGAAGGTGGCCGGCTGAGCGATGCCTTTAAAAAATGTTTCAGTCCTCAGCACCCAGGCCTGAGAGGTTCAAGCAACCATCGTCAGCGTCTGCATTATATGGTGCAGGAATATATAGGGGCAAGAGCAGACCTGGAGACCTTTCCACTGAGCATCCACTTAGTTACTGGGTCTTGAGGATGGACCACTGGCTGGAACTTTCCGAATATGCAATGGAGCTACTGGCCTGTCCTGCATCCAGCGTGCTCTCTGAAAGGACATTCAGTGCTGCTGGAGGGTTCCTAACCAAAGAGTGCGCTGCCCACAGACTCCGTTGATAGGCTGACATTTATGAATGAATCAGTCCTGGATCAGCAGCTATCAAGCCCCTGATGATGCAACTGATTAAATCTGCTAGGGATCTGGGATCCCCTGAAGACTGCCGCTGCCCCTATTCCTCCTGCCCATAATATTTAAAGGAATTGTTCATTTTTATTGTTTCACTTTCAGCATTAAAATCACTGCTCCTGAAAAAACGATTGATTTTTTAAAATTTTTTTATTGATACCCCTAGGGCAGGACCCGGGGTCCCCAATACACTTTTCGGGCAATAAATTGCATAGAAGCCTTTAAAATGAGCACTTTTGATTTTTCATGTTTGCGTCCCATAGACTTTAATGGAGTTCCGATGTTCGCCCTGAACTTTGTTCGCATGTTCTGGTGCCAACCGAACCAGGGGGTGTTTGCCCATCCCTAACTACAAGACATTCCCCATCCCCCCACACAGATCACCTACCTGCCCCATAGATCACCTACCTCCTCCAAATCACTATGAGAAATTCCCCATCCCCTCCATCTGCAGCTCATCTCTGCACCCCCCGTCTACAGCTCATCTCTGCACCCCCCATCTACAGCTCATCTCTGCACCCCCCATCTACAGCTCATCCCTACACCCCCCGTCTACAGCTCATCTCTGCACCCCCCGTCTACAGCTCATCTCTGCACCCCTCGTCTACAGCTCATCTCTGCACCCCCCTCGTCTACAGCTCATCTCTGCACCCCTTTTGATTCTATCTTCTTTATTTTTTCCCCCACAGTCCCCCCAAAAGCAATCTTCATGCATACCTCTGCACCACCACCTCTCTTTATTACAGCTGCTGGCCTATTGCTAATACCTCCTGTGGCCGCCATTTTTACCAAACATGCTCATTTGAAGCTCCGCCTCTCACATGTCCAGTACTGCCGCGAGAATGAACATGGCAATGCATCAGCATCCGGGCCCCTGGCAAGAGGATCATAGAGGGCACAGATCAATATGCAGTGCCCCCTCCGTGATAACATTGCATCCAAGGCAGCTGCCCCTGCAGCCCTCCCCCTGGGGTTGATTTGTTTGTCCCGCCCTCCCCCTGGGCAGTGACCACCCGGCATTTGGAGAGATCCTTTGATGGTCCTGCGGGACTATAAATAGGAGGGCTCAGGCACCAGTCTATGCAATGCCTCCCAGGTGGATGGACACACGCTATTTTTGGTCGGCATGATTTTGATCCTGGTGGGTCCTGGTTGGTACAAACCCCCCCCCCCCGATTTGTCACACAGATTTACTTTTTGACCTTGCACTACTGGGGTATCCCCAATGCACTGCTGTCACTGCCCCACCAAGTCACATTTTATACCATATAACACATATACTCACGTTCACCATTCCCAATTGTACCATGTGCTTGCCCTTGGCCATTCATTCATTATTTTAATATTTCTCATTTTTTTTTTTACCTTTTTCATCATTTTTTATTTTTATTCTTAATTTATTGTGAACATCATCACCCATATAGACTCTTTATTTTCCAGCAACCATCCTGGAGGTCATGTTGGACGGTTCTGTTTACCCGTTTTGTCCGGTTTTGCGCTGCCGGCCCATTTTGGCTCCTTCACCCACAGCTCCCGGGTCAGACGTCTCCGGTGGCTGCAGGTGGGACTTTGGCATGCAGCATCTCTGTGATTATGGATCCCTTAGTCTGATTCCCACATTTCAATCTACCTGACACATTTCCGTGTTCAGTACTATGTTATATTTTAACCCCTTCAATACCGGGCACTTTCCCCCCCTTCCCACCCAGACCAATTTTCAGCTTTCAGCGCTGTTGCATTTTATATGACAATTGCGCGGTCGTGCGACATTGTACCTAAATAAAATTTTTATCATTTTTCCCCACAAATAGAGATTTCTTTTGGTTGTATTTGATCACCTCTGGGGTTTTTATTTTTTGCGCTACAAATAAAAAAAAGACTGAAAATTTTGAAACAAAATTTTTTTTTCCCGTCACAAAACTTTGTAAATAAGTACATTTTCTCTTTCACTGATGAGGCTGCACTGATATGCATCACTGATGGCACTCCTAGGCGGCACTGATATGTGGCACTGTTAGGAAGCAGCTAATAGGATGGCACTGGCAAGCATCACAGATGAGCACAGTGCCATCCCTATTGGGCATTGTGTGCCCCTTACCTGGTGGTCTTGGGTGGAAATCCCTGGTGGTCCCTAGGTGGCATCCCTGGTGGACCTGCGTGGCAATCCTAGGGGGGGCTGCTCTGATAAACAATCAGCGCAGACAACCCTGTCAGGAGAGCCGCTGATCGCCTCTCCTCACGTCTGCAGACACGAGTAGAGGAAAAGCCGAATAAACGGATCTTCCTGTTTACACTGTGATCAGCCGTGATTTGTCAAAGCTGGTCACATGGTAAAGAGCTTCAGACTGACACACCACATCACCGATCGGCGCGTGCCGGCTTGTTATCCTGCTGGACATCATATGACGCCCAGTCAGGATAACTGAACCACTTCCCGGCCGTCATTCTGTATACGGCGGTAGGGAAGTGGTTCACCATTTTACTTTATGGATTATGTCTATTGTGGCAGAGCATTGCCCTGCCAGGGTCTAGAAGGAGGTTGTGACCCAGAATTATCAACCAGATGGGTTAAGGGGCTCCAAGGAGCTTGTGAAATGAAGAGGGAACTGGCTTTTCAATTTCCTCAGTGTTTTCTAAAGTTCGTTTGGAGACCCGGACCCTGGATGATCCGGGTCGGATGAAATCTCCAATCCTGGATCCAGGCTTTCAGAACAGGCAGCAACTGATGGGTCAGGTGTGTGCTGGGCTTTTAGCAACAGCCTGACCATGGTTCTGGGCTCCAACCTGGCAGACAGGAAGTCTGGCCCAGGAGTGCTCCACGTGGGAGCCAGAGCAGCAAGGGGCTGCTAACTGTGTGCACCAAGTTGGTCGGTGAACAGTCTGTAGGAGGCAGACAAGGGCCTGGAGAGTAAGGCCAGAGCGGCTGTCCTGCAAGTGAAAGCCAAAAGGGGCTGAATGTAATTTATGTTGATGGCAAAAGGAATTCTGAAAACCCCTGTGAGAGAAACTCATGTTTTTTTGTGTTTGAACTTTCTTTTAATAAAAATGGTCAAACAAAGCCCTTAGAAAGAAGCTTAAAGCTTTACAATTGATGTTAGTCCTTACACTATGCATCAATCCCTGAAGAGTGAGACTGAACTGACGAAACGCGTTGGGTCACCATAGATGCTATGACACATTTACCATGGACTTTTTGATTACTGTATGTAACCATGTAATGGATTTATATAATTGGGCCAACTGTTTGGCATTATGACATCTTTTTCAAGTTCTATTGCTGGCATACTCACCCTTTCCCAGTTCTATTGCTGGCATACTCACCCTTTCAAAGTTCTATTGCTGGCATACTCACCTTTTTCCCAGTTCTATTGCTGGCATACTCACCCTTTCCCAGTTCTATTGCTGGCATACTCACCTTTTTCCCAGTTCTATTGCTGGCGTACTCAATAAACTTGTACTATGTTTATATTACTGGCTGTGTGGCGCTTCATTTAATGTCCCAAATGGCAAAACTCTGCATTTGTATGTACAATGGGGATGGCTGCATCTTGCAAGGTACTACCAACCATGTTTTGATTCTTCTGCCCTCCCCATTCCTTGTCCCAGCCATGGTGTCAACCCCTCAAACTGGCACTTTTACTGAACATCTAAATTCAAACAAAGAAAATTTACTATGTTATGAACGTGTTGTATCATTTATGTTATTTTCAATGTTGCCCACAGTTACCCTTTAAGGCTACAGAGTAGTGTTTCTACAGATGGGAAGTGTTCTTCTCAAACGTTACCCAGAGAAGAGATCTGCCAACTCCGAGTCATTAAAGGGAATCACAATCAGAGGAATGTCAGCCCCCCAGAAGTTGGAGGAATATGGTTAGACAAATGTGTTCATTTCAGATCTCTTGCAGTTGTATTGTGCGATTTGTATTTAAGCATTTTTAGCTTATGTAGATGAGCAATAGCTGGACAGAGAAACCAGATAATAAGGACATCCAATCTACACCTGCTGGAATGCCTGGACTTGTGGAAGAACCAGACAAAACACAAATGGCCAACTGGGCCTAAAGGGTGCTGTCAAATGCATTCCATAAAACAGCAGACGACAAGAGACTCCATGTTGGAAGGCCAAAACTAGATTAGGGAGCTGTCTTCTGGCCAAATAGTGACTCATTTTGGTTGGTGCTCTGGCTGAAGATCTGCCTTGTCATCACTGAGTAGAGTTGGAACATGGAAGGTAGACATGAATTGTGGGAGTGGAGGTGGAACATGTAATGGTTGGTGTGGACCAGGTGGGTTCACCTGGAGACCTCAAGCTTAACTGATGAATAGTCAGCAGAACTTAGGAAGGTCTATTCCATCGAGGTTGCTGAGGCTTGCCAAGATGCCGCATGACCACTATTCCAGCCTCTGGAATGGAAGTGTTGGTAATTAGTTCAGGATCTGGCAATGAAGGAAACAGAGCTCAGCTAGTTTATGATGCAAATGCATACCATCTTAAGCCATAGCTCCAAAAGCAATAGAAAGATGAGAATCACGAGGGAGAAAAACATTCATTGGTACAGGCCTAAAAAAAAAAATCATAAAAATTGATAGACTTCCAAGAAGTCTGCTTGAAGGATAAAGCACTAAATTTGATGCATGTGTCAGCTTTGCTTGGTCAAATATTGTAGATTATTGCCCTAAGTAGCATTAGACATTTTTACTTTCCACCTAGCTTGGAAGATGACATGGGATGTAAAACTGATGAGACACCCCCAACTTTTTTTTTGTGTCTTAGCTGCTACCGCTTTAACATCGGCCTTCTCCAGAGTTTCCTCTCCACAGCTGAAGATTGTGAATTCTCTGGTGTCCGATAAGGTTTGTGTTATCTGTGTAAGCTTTGACACATTCAGAACATTGATGTGGTTTCCGGTATTATTTGAGCTGGTTCTACAGTCTCTGGTATCCCCTGCACCCTTATGTTGTTTCTCCTACCTCTGTTGTCGAGGTCCTCGATATGTCGGTTCATATTGATAAAGTGCTGTGAGTGTGTTTCAGTGACTAACCAGCCGGTGTATGGCCTTGTTCCTTTGTTTCTCCGCAGCTTCTACAGTCGTCATTTTTTCAGTGAGGGCTATAAGGTTAGACTTTAGGTCTGTTATGGCTGCAGAGAAGGTTGATTTAATATCTGCAGCAAAGCCCGATATATCTTCATATGTGAGCGGGTGGTCGGAGCAAGGCAATTTCCTACCTGTATCCTCAGGAGCTGACTGGGAGTCCTCACTGAAGTCCTCCTCTGTGTTAGCCAGCGCCATCTTGCATCCCTCTGTGCTGCTGCAGGCCGAGGATTGTGATTTATGCAAACTGTGGAACGGTTCTCAGGCTGAATAGGGCTGTGTGTGCAGCGGAGCTCCTTCATCCTTGGCCATGTTTGTTGCACGCTAAGCTACGCCCCCTTGATGTGGTTCCTCTGCAGTGTGGGAGCTTCTGATGTCTGATAAGGCTGCACTTCTCTGTAAAAGCTTTATCACATTGAGAACAACGATATGGCTTCTCTCCAGTGTGAACTTTACTGTGTCTGATAAGATCTCTCTTCACTACAAAAGTTTTACTACATTCGGAACATTGATATGGATTCTTTCCAGTGTGACCCATCCAGTGTATGATGAGAGCTGACTTATGTGGAAAAGCTTCAGCGCATTCATAACACTGAAATGGCTTCTCTTTAGTGTGAGTCCTCATGTGTCTGATAAGATTAGTCCTCCTTTCAAAAGCTTTACCACAATCAGAACATTGGCATGGCTTCTCTCCAGTGTGAATCCTCTGGTGTACAATAAGATGTGACTTCGCTGTAAAAGCTTTGCCACATTCAGGACACTGATACGGCTTCAAACCAGTGTGAATCCACTGGTGTCTACAAAGATCTGACTTCCCTATAAAGGTTTTGTCACATTCAGAACAGTGATATGGCTTCTCTTCAGTGTGGACCTTTTGGTGTATGATAAGGGTTGACTTCAGTGGAAAAGCTTTATCACATTCAGAACACTGGTATGGCCTCTCTCCAGTGTGACGTCTCTTGTGTTTGATAAGTTCCACCTTCATTGTAAAAGCTTTGTCACAGTCGGAACACTGATATGGTTTCTCTCCAGTGTGAATCTTTTGGTGTATGATAAGATACATCTTCCTTGTAAACGCTTTGCCACATTCAGAACACGTATATGGCCTCTCTCCAGTGTGAATCCTTTGGTGTGCGATAAGCGCCATCTTCCTTGTAAATGCTTTGTGACATTCAGAACACTGATATGGTTTCTCTCCAGTGTGAATCTTTTGGTGTATGATAAGATCCCTCTTCCTTACAAAAGCTTTATCACACTCAGAACACTGATATGGCCTCTCTCCAATGTGAACCCGTTCATGTACAGTAAGATCTGACTTTTCTTTAAAAGCTTTGTTACACTCAGAACATGGATATGGCTTCTCTCCAGTGTGAATCCTCTCATGCTTGATAAGTGCTGACTTTTCTTTAAAAGCTTTGTCACACTCAGAACATGGATATGGCTTCTCTCCAGTGTGAATCCTCCCATGCTTGGTAAGAGCTTTCTTTTCTTTGAAAGCTTTGTCACACTCAGAACATGGATATGGCTTCTCTCCAGTGTGAATCCTCTCATGCTTGATAAGTGCTGACTTTTCTTTAAAAGCTTTGTTACACTCAGAACATGGATATGGCTTCTCTCCAGTGTGAATCCTCTCATGCTTGATAAGTGCTGACTTTTCTTTAAAAGCTTTGTCACACTCAGAACATGGATATGGCTTCTCTCCAGTGTGAATCCTCCCATGCTTGGTAAGAGCTTTCTTTTCTTTGAAAGCTTTGTCACACTCAGAACATGGATATGGCTTCTCTCCAGTGTGAATCCTCTCATGCTTGATAAGTGCTGACTTTTCTTTAAAAGCTTTGTTACACTCAGAACATGGATATGGCTTCTCTCCAGTGTGAATCCTCTCATGCTTGATAAGTGCTGACTTTTCTTTAAAAGCTTTGTCACACTCAGAACATGGATATGGCTTCTCTCCAGTGTGAATCCTCTCGTGCTTGGTAAGAGCTTTCTTTTCTTTGAAAGCTTTGTCACACTCAGAACATGGATATGGCTTCTCTCCAGTGTGAATCCTCTCATGCTTGATAAGAGCAGACTTTTCTTTAAAAGCTTTGTCACACACAGAACATGGATATGGCTTCTCTCCAGTGCGAGTTCTTTGGTGTATAATAAGCTTGGCCTTTCCTCTAAAAGCTTTGTCACATACAGAACACTTATGTGTCTTCTTTCCATGGTGAACCTTCTGCTGTCTGACCCGTGTTGCCTTCATTGTAAAACCTCGGTCACCTTCCAAATAACTTCTGAAATTACTTCTCTTATGTATGCATGGGTTGGCCTGTAAATCCAGAATGCTGAAGTTACTCCTCTCGGCCTTTAAGGCTGGATCAACGTTGAAGGGTATTCATAACATTTAAGGACATTTAGAACATGGATACGCCTTGTGTCCCGTGTGAATCCTCCAGTGAACTTTGGTAAAGCCCTTCAGTCACTTGGCTCATTTTCCATGCAACTGGAGACCAACTTCACTGACAACTTGATTTCTCAATCCACCTATAGGAATAATAAAAAAATAATAATAAAATAAAATGAAAAAGTCCAAATTCTATTAATATGGCTAAATGAAAGTTATCTACTTTTTTTTTAAACTATAATTTTTTTTAAAATGTAAACTTTTATTGAAATCCAGCCACAGCGCCGTACAATACAATCGCGGCTGATCACAGTGTAAACAGGAAGAGCTGTATATTGATGATATATATGAGAGCCGATTGGCGGCTCTTCTGACAGGGGGGTCTGTGCTGATCGTTTATCACTGCAGCCCCCGAGGATCACCACCCATGACCACCAGGGAGCCCACCCAGGACTGCCACCCATGAATGCCTACCCAGGATCACAGGGGGATGCCCACCCAGGAATGCCAACCAGGAACACCAGGTATGGCATACTCTTTACTATAGGGTGCCTACCAGTGCCTCATTATCAGTGCTGCCTGCCAGTGCCATCTATCAGTGCTGCCTATCAGTGCCTACTAGTTCCCACTAGTGTCACCTATCAGTGCCACTTATGAGTGCCCATCAGTGCTGCATATCAGTGCCACCTATAAGTGCCCATCAGTGCTGCATATAAGTGCCTCATCATCAGTGCCAATCATTACTGCCTCATCAGTGCCTGTCAGTGCAGCCTTATCAGCACCCATCAGTGATGTAGAAAACGTACTTATTTACAAAGTTTTGTGACAGAAACAAAGAAAAACTTTTTTTTTTCAAAATTTGTGATCAAATGCCACCAAAGGAAAGCTCTATTTGAGGGGAAAATGATAAAAGTTTTGTTTGGGTACAACGTCGCATGACTGCGCAATCATCATTCAAAATGCGACATTACTGAAAGCTGAAAATTGGTCTGGGCGGGAAGGGGGGAGGGGGAAGTGCCCGGTATTGAAGGGGTTAAGAAATGCTCCACCACTAAATTGAGGACATGTTTCAACTTTAACTATTGAAGGGTGGACAGAAGGTTGGTGTCATTATCACACACCGTCATTCCCGGGTCAAGCTGCCATGGCGTGAACCACCTCCACACCTGCCCCTGCAGAACTGAAAGAATCTCTGCTCCGGTGCGGCTCCAGTCCCCTAGACACACCAGCTGAAGCACTGCATGGCTCCTTTTAGCCTGACTCATTGAAAAGCCCCTTGAACGCTTAGGGGGTGCTGGTGGTTCATAGGACAATTCAGCAGAGGATGGCATGGAGGAGGGGGAGAAGCTGACAGATCTTGCATCACCACCAGTTGTATGGAGACATGGGGGCAAAACAAGCTCCAGCACTGAGCCCTGTCCTGCATGCTTCCTAGTTGCAAACAGAATTACCTGGTGTGCTGTGGACAAAATCTATATATTGTCCTTGACCATGCTTGCCGGACCACGTGTTAGCAGGAACGTGGACCTTGCTGTTGACTGCCTTGCCAAACGATGCCAAAACATTGTCTTCTACATGATGGTACAGAGCTGGGATGACCTAACATGCAAAGAAATAGTGACTGGAAACCTGCCATTGTGGCACAGTACATTCGGTAAATTCACGGAAAGGGGCAGAATCCACCAGGTGGAAAGGCAGAAGTGATAGATCCAGCAGCTTTGACAAGCTTGAATTTAGATTCCAGGTGTGTGGGTGGCAGCGACTGTACTTTTTTTTTCACTAGGGCAGAGAAATATGCCTGCTGTAGTCTAAAGCTGGTGGTGTGCTATTGGCAGATGTGCTGCAAGGACCTTGGACACCCTGCACTATACAATCATCCCTGTTAGTGGAGGCTGCTGAGAGGTCATGAGATATAGCGGGGGTAGACGTGAAAGGTGAGAAGTGAGGAGGAGAAGAATTGTGTCCGTTGTGTGTGGCTTCAGGTGCTCTTGCCAACGGGCTGAATGGTGGGAAGTTAAATGCCTTGTCAAGCATGTGGTACTCAAATAACCAGTGTTTTTGCCATGCTTGATCTGCTTGCGGCAGAGATTGCAAATTGCAACAGTGCGATCGGCTGCAGATGTACTAAAAAAGGTCCAAACAGCTGAGCTGTGGGAAGTGAGCTGGGAGAGAATAGCTCCACAATGTGATGGAATAGGGTGGCTGCTCCCTGCCCTTTCATGATGGCTGCCTCGTTGGGGTTGTGCCTCACCCTCACTTTTTTCCTCTGCTCCATCCGGGACCCAAGTCGCTTCAGTGACTTCATCAACCCCTTCATCCTCATTGCTGGAGTGTTCTCCCCTCTCTGTAGGCTCAGGTGGCTTCCTTCCTCAACCTCAGAAACAACATCTGAATCCAATAATGGTTGTGCATTAACAAGGAGGAAGTGACTGACTCTGTGTTCTAATAACTTAGCTGACTCCTCCATGGCTGATGTTGGGGCTATGGCAGGAATAGATGTGGACAAGGAGGCAGGTTTATCCACTCTGGCAACTGCAGGGGACTGCACTCTTATCTCTGCTTTGGTGACGGAGGGTGAGGAGGATGAGGAAGGTTTAGTAAGCCAGTCCATCACCTCCTCTGCTTGCTGAGGCTGGATAGCACGGGCGAACAGGTAGTGTGTCCTGTGACCCGATTCCCGATTGGCCAGGAGAATCAGGAAGATGAAAGCAAATATTAATTTGCTATTGTCACGCAACTAGGTGGGCTCAGGGTGCAGTGCTCTGAGCCCCAGGCCACCCTTTTTTTAAGCCAATTAGGGCCTCAGGCTCTAATCTTGCTTAAAAAAAACCATTGAAATCCATGTGTCCAGCACCCTGCATGTAGATTAGGGTCCGGGCACATGGATTGGGGGCGGCGTCCCTGTGCCCCTTATGGACGGGCCGCCACTGGCTCTGACAGTGCTCTGTTCACTCATTGGGCAAAGCCTTGCACCTGACCATCGTTGCTTCATCCAATTAGGGCCCTAAAATTGAATGTGCGGCACGCAGTGCATTGTGGGGTATTCAGTGGGCGAACATCCCGCTGAGCAGCCCGCAAAATTGGGTGTTCACCGAACAGCCGATGTTCGAGCCGGACTTTTGCTTGGCTCAAACTGTTCGTCCAACTCTATTTATGACCAGCAATACTTTTTATGCCAACTCCTTGAACATCTGGTCTACAATCGACTGAGCGACCACCTCGCCGATAATGACCTTATTGATCCCCTTTAGAGTAGATTTTGCCCTCAACACTCCACAGAAACTGCCCTCCTAAAACATACAAATGATCTACTAACAGCCAAAACAAAGGGACACTATTCTGTACTCCTATTCTTGGACCTCTCTGCTGCCTTTGATACGGTTGACCCCCTCCTCCTCAAAAAAATCCACGCCTTTGGTCTCCACGACTTTACTCTTCTCTCGTTCTCTTCCTACTTATGCAACCGCACCTTTTACTTCCCCCTCTCCTCTTCATTTCTCTGTTGGGGTCTTCCACTGTTCTGTTCTTGGACCTCTCCTATTCTCCATCCTTGGGTCAGTTGAAAGCCTCCCATGGCTTCCAATATCATCTTTACGCTGACAACACCCAAATGTATCTCTCTACCCTTCAGCTCACTCCTTCAGTCTCCTCACGCATCACTAATTTACTAACAGACATATCAGTCTGGATGTCACACCACTTCCTCAAATTCAATCTATCCAAAGCTGAGCTCCTAATATTTCCTCCATGATCCCCTTCCCCTGATCTCTGTCAAGATCGATGGCACAACTATCAGCCCGTCCCTGCATGTCAGGGTGCCAAGTGTAATCCTGGACTCCGATCTATCCTTTAGACCCCACATCCAATCACTGTCCAAATCTTGCCACCTCAACATCTCCAAAATACGTCCCTTTCTAACCAATGACACTACTAAGCTCCTAGTTCACGCCCTGGTCCTCTCTCGTCTTGATTATTGCAACTCCCTTCTCACTGGCTTTCCTTTACATATTCTACCCCCATTTAGTCCAGCAGACCCATCCACTTTACAAGCCGCTCAGTGTCCTCCACCGCCTCTCTGCCAATCCCTCCACTGGTCTCCATTCAGTGTCCTCCACCCCTCTCTGCCAATCCCTCCACTGGCCTCCATTCAGTGTCCTCCACCCCTCTCTGCCAATCCCTCC
>BLSH010346998.1:0-26829 GCA_018402905.1 Glandirana rugosa | reverse complement strand
TTTGCTCATCCAATATCTTATTAATATTCCAATCAGTGTTTTATACATAATATAAGGACGTTGGGGACTATTATATTTCTGACAATATATATTTATCATCCATCATTAATTATGTATTACTATTGAGTATTGTTTATATTTTATTGGTTTATGTTTTTTCTACACACCTTATGAGCACACACACGTTTTTCACTAATTTTACGCACATATCTATTTGAAAAAGGCCTGAAAAAATCTTTGAGTATAATACTTATGAATTGCATGGGAATGTAGCCTTTGATTTTATTCAGTTTTTTGAAAGTCACTTATAGATATACATACTTATACTGTTTATTTATTTGTATACACAATTCACAAGCTGATATATATTTATTTATAATTTTTAGTAGCACAGTCACTTTACTATTAACCTACAGGTGGTAACACCCACACAATACTACACTATAAAATTTATTATAAAGTTGCCACAATGTCCCCCTAGTGTTCAAACAGGAGGACACACAGGGAAGCGCCAACTGCCTTTCTTTCTCTTATACATTTTATTTTAGTTGTTTTTTTAATAAAGTTTTAAAATGTTTATATATATCTTTCTTTTTATGTTATATACAGTATTTGTACATTTATACAACTTTGTTTTTAAGATTAGCATTTATTAGGTGACTGTACAGCAAAGCAAACAAGCTTCCTTTTGTGTGAATAAAACCTGGTACTCACCTGATAAGAGGTGAGTTACTGCTCTGATTACTTACAGTTGTAAATAACTAGCTTCTTTCAGCACAGCTGAAAGGTAATCATGTTAATAGTGTGAAAATGAAACTAGAGCTCCATCTACTGGCTGAACCTTGAAGACTACAAAAACTTAATGTTCATTTTTTCAAATTTACTTGAAAACATATTTATTAACATTTTATTTCAATACATTTTGTCATTGAAAGTTGTAAAAAAAGGATACAACACAGGTAATATTTGTTGCCAAACAATTGCAACATTGATTGTTTATATTTAAAATGAAACTTCCCAAGAAAGTGTGGGATGCATTTCCTAATAGCAGAGACATTATACACAATGTGTATTGCCTAGTACAAGTGGAATATAATTTTTTATTTGTGTTGGTAATGATTTTGTAAAAAGTAATGCATGGCAGCATTTTTTTTTACATTTGATTAGACTAGATATCAGATTAAACTATGTATTAAACTAGGTGTAGTCTAGAGGGTTTGCCAATGTAACCTGAACAACTGAGTACTGTCTGTGATACTTTTTTTATTTGCACTAACATACAAAATTCCAGGACAATATTTCGGGTTGTGCCCCCATCTTCAAGGTCCAAACAGTACTAATACACAAAGTGTTAGCAGAATGTTAAAGTGGTTGTCAACAATTGACAACCACTTTAACCTACAGGTAAGCCTATAATAAGACTTACCTGTAGGTACCCTACAGTATAGATGCATGTGCCGACGTCATCGACACATGTGCAGTGAAGAAACAGCCCGACTGGGTCGTTTCTTCACTAAGTGTGCCGTAAATGATAGCTCCCGCGCGCATGCCTGGGAGTGACATCAGCGCGGCTTCGGCCAATCACAGAGCTGGAGTCCGCACTGTGATTGGCCGGAGCCCGCGATCCTGGAAGAAGACTCAGTAAACATGACGCTGGTCAAAGCGGTGCTTGGGGAATGCTGCAACAGCGTCAATCTAAGGTAAGTATTTCATAATGAGCTAGTATGCAATGCATACTAGCTCATTATGCCTTTGTCTTGAGGATGTTTTTTTTGTTCACTTGACAACCACTTTAACCGGTTCCCTACTGAGTCATTGTAAAATGACGTCAGCAGGAACCCTTCCTCGAACCGGGAAAACGTCATATGACATCTTTCCTTTTCACCTCGGGACACAGCCCCCCCGATCGGGGTAAAGAGCCAATGAAATTGGCTCTTTACCACATGACCGGCTGTGTCCAATCACAGCCGGTCACTACTGTGATCGCCATGATGCCGCTCGTGCACGCCCCCAGGGGCACGCAGCGCGGCGATCGGGCTGATGCTTGTCCCTCGGACAAAGCCCAGCTCCGATCAGGATTAAGAGCCAGTGGAATTGGCTCTTTACTACGTGACGGCTGTGTCCAATCACAGCCGATCACATGATGTAAACAAACCACGGTAACGAGCTGAGAGGGAGATTGCGGTAACATCTTGTTACCGCCTAGTGTACACACCAAGCACACTGATTCCCCCCCTGTAATAAAGAGGACCTGTCACCACCCCATCAAAGTACCTGTCACAGCCCATCAGAGTACATGTCACCTGTCCATCAAAGTACCTGAGTACCTATCACCTGTCCATCAAAGTACCTGAGTACCTGTCACCTGTCCATCAAAGTACCCGAGTACCTGTCACCATCCCATCTGAGTACCCAAGTACCTGTCACCATCCCATCTGAGTACTCGAGTACCTGTCACCAACCCATCTGAGTACCCGAGTACCTGTCATCAGCCCATCTGAGTACCTGTCACCAACCCATCAGAGTACCCGAGTACCTGTCACCAGCCCATCTAAGTACCCGAGTACTTGTCAACAGGCCATCAGAGTAACCCCAGTACCTGTCACCAACCCATCAGAGTAACCAAGTACCTGTCACCAGCCCATCAGAGTACCCGAGTACCTGTCACCAACCCATCAAAGTACCCAAGTACCTGTCACCAACCCATCAAAGTACCCGAGTACCTGTCACCTGCCCATCAAAGTACCCGAGTACCTGTCACCAGCACATCAGAGTACCCAAGTGCCTGTCACCAGCACATCAGAGTACCCGAGTGCCTGTCACCAACCCATCTGAGTACCTGAGTACCTACCACCAACCCATCTGAGTACCCAAGTACCTGTCACCAACCCATCAGAGTACTCGAGTACCTGTCACCAACCCATCAAAGTACCCAAGCACCTGTCACCAGCCCATCAGAGTACCCAAGTACCTGTGACCAGCCCATCAGAGTACCCGAGTACTGGTCACCAGCCCATCAGAGTACCCGAGTACCTGTCACCTGTCCATCAGAGTAGCTGAGTACCTGTCACCAGACCATCAGCATACCAGAGTACCTGTTACCTGTCCATCTGAGTACCCGAGTACCTGTCACCAGCCCATCTGAGTACCCGAGTACCTGTCACCAGCCCATCAGAGTACCCGAGTGCCTGTCACCAGCCCATCAGTGTACCCGAGTACCTGTCACCTGCCCATCAGAGAATCTGAGTACCTGTCACCAGCCCACCAAAGTCCCTGAGTACCTGTCACCTGCCCATTAGAGTACCCGAGTACCTGTCACCAGCCTATCAGAGTACCCGAGTACCTGTCACGTGCCCATCTGAGTACCCGAGTACCTGTCACCAGCCCATCAGAGTACCCAAGTACCTGTCACCTGCCCTTCAGATTACCCAAGTACCTGTCACCAACCCATCTGAGTAACCGAGTACCTATCTGGAGCCAATCAGAGTACCCAAGTACCTTTTACCAGTACATCAGATTACCTGAGTACCTGTCTTCAGCCCATTAAAGTACCCAAGTACCTATCTGCAGCCCATCAGAATATCTGAGTACCTATCTGCAGCCCATCAGAATACCCGAGTACCTATCTACAGCCCATGCCTCGTAGAATATACCTCGGGTATTTGCTTTACAAAATGGGGTTATTTTGGGGGTAATTCCACTGTCCTGGTGCTCCAGGGCCTTCAAAAGTGTGATATGCATGAATTAAATTTTATGTGTAATTTATGCTCCTAGAACACCTGACGGTGCTCCCTGCATGTTCGGCCTCTGTATGTGGACAGGGTGTGAAAAAGTCTCACACATGTGGTATCGCCATACTTGGGACGAGTAGCAGAATATATTTTGGGGGTTAATCTTTGCTATGTACATGCTATGTGTTAGAAATATCTTATAAATTGAACCATTCAAAAGACTCATAATGCCTCATAGAATATACGTTGGGGTGTTTGCTTTCCAAAATGGGTCATTTTGTGGGTGATTCCATTGTCCTGGTGCTCCAGGGCCTTCAAAAGTGTAATAGGTCGTTAGGAAATTAGATGTGAAATTTCTGCTCCTAGAATGCCTGACGGTGCTCCCTGCATGTTGGACCCCTCTATGTGGCCAGGGTGATAAAAAGTCTCACACATGTGGTATCGCCATACTCAGGACGAGTAGCAAAATGTATTTTGGGGGGTTATTTTTGCTATATACATGCTATGTGTTCGAAATATCATATAAATTGACCACTTTGTGAAAAACACATTTTTATTTTCTTTCCACGCTTTCCAAAGACTTGTGGAAAAAAAATAAACCATACAAAAGACTCATAATGCCTCATAGAATATACGTTGGGATATTTGCTTTCCAAAATGGGGTCATTTTGTGGGTAATTCAATTGTCCTGGTGCTGCAGGGCATTCAAAATTGTAATAAGTGGTTAGGAAATCATATGTGCAATTTATGCTTCTAGAACGCCTGACGGTGCTCCCTGCATGTTGGACCTCTGTATGTGGCCAGGCTCTGTAAAGGTCTCACACATGTGGTATCACCATACTCGGGATGAGTATCAGAATATATTTTGGGGGAAATTTTGCAATGTACATGCTATGTGTTAGAAATATCTTATAAATTGAGCACTTTGTGTAAAAATAAAGCGTTTTCATTTTCTTTCCACGTATTTCGAAGACTTGTGGAAAAAAATGAACCATTCAAAATACTCATAATGCCTCATAGATTATACGTTGGGGTGTTAGCTTTCCAAAATGGGGTCATTTTGTGGGTAATTCCATTGTCCTGGTGCTCCAGGGCCTTCAAAAATGTAATAGGTCGTTAGGAAATTAGATGTGAAAATTATGCTCCTAGAATGCATGACAGTGCTCCCTGCATGTTGGACCTCTCTATGTGGCCAGGCTGTGAAAAAGTCTCACACATGTGGTATCGCCATACTCGGGGGGAGTAGCAGAATGTATTTTGGGGTGTAATTGGAAGTATGCATATGCTGTGTGTGAGAAATAACTTGTTGTTATGACAACTTTGTGCAAAAAAAAATAATAATAATTTCTTAATTTTCCCAAGAATTGTGGATGTAATGGTTATAACTAATTATGCAGTGCTCCCTTATATGCTATATGAAAAAAAATATATATACATCACTTATATTATAAATAAATAAATAGATAAATAATAAATAGGTGCAAAACTGTTACATAAATACAAACATAATGTAATACTCCACATCCACATAAAATCACCACAATTTCTAAGATGTCCATAAATATCTAAGACTACTGTATTGATCCAATCAATTTCCACAGTGAAATGTCCACAATAATTCCTTTTTTACGTCGTGCTTACATGTTAACAATGTGTTGCAGGTGTGATCCCACCACCTTCACTCCAATGCACTCACCTTAACGGATGGACCTAAAGGACATACGTCTTGGACCCCTCAGGGGTATGAATAGGTAGGTATTCCTTCAATATAGGTATCCTCATGGACCTGTGATGTTTTTGGTGGTAATAGTGGGTTAGAATCTCTTTAAGAGGCTCTCCGTCCCTTTTTCTTTGCTCCCAATCACTCAAAAAACACAAGGTGGGTATCCATAGTGTACTATGCAATACACTTTCAAATTCATTAGAAAAAATGAACTTGCATATAAAAACAGGTAATTGTGTCTTTAAACTCAGTCGTACAGCTACAATCCAGCACTCATGGCATCAATGTCACCAGGCTCCTCCCATGCGTTACATTACCGCCCTCGTAACTTCCTCGGGAAAAAATTATCACCAAGAAGATCACAATTCCATGAGGATATCTATACTAAAGGAATACCTACCTATTCAATCCCCTGAGGGGTTCTAGCGCATTTGACCAAACAGACATATGTCCTTTAGGTCCATCCCTTATAGCGGTTGTCTACCCATCGATTTGATAGTGTCAAAAAAGAGTTAATATTCCCGGCATGCAGGAAATGCTAGCTGTGTCCTTGATTGTGCTGTCAACCAAACTAGCAAACCATCCAATGGGTGGTTTTCTTAATGGATCACATGTGCAGCATCATGGAAGTTGCAGATTAAACAGAGGCTAAGATGTCAGCTTCCTTAGCTGAAAATGATAGGAGAGTATACAACCACTTTAAGGTAAGCGCATTGGAGTGAAGGTGGTGGGACCACACCTGCATGACAGTGGCGACACATTATCACTTAAGCATGAAGTGAATAAGGAACTATTGTGGACATTTGTACATTTGAACATGTGGACATTTGGACTATGGAACTTGATTGGATCAATACCTTAGTCTTAGATATTTATGTACACTTTATGGATTACATCACAGAATTTGTGGAATTTTTTTGTGGCTGTGGAGTATTACATTATATCTGTATTTATTTAACAGTTTTGCACCTATTTATTCATTTATGGTATAAGTGATGTATATACAGGCATGGCCGAAATTGTTGGCACCCCAGAAATTTTTCCAGAAAATCAAGTATTTCTCACAGAAAAGTATTACAGTAATACATGTTTTGCTATACACATGTTTATTCCCTTTGTGTGTTTTGGAACAAAATAAAAAACGGGAGGAAAAAAAAGCAAATTGGACATAATGTCACACAAAACTCCAAAAATGGGCTAGACAAAATTATTGGCACCCTTAACTTAATATTTGGTTGCACACCCTTGGGAAAAAAATAACTGAAATCAGTCGCTTCCTATAACCATCAATAAGCTTCTTACACTTCTCATCCGGAATTTTGGACCACTCTTCCTTTGCAAACTGCTCCAGGTCTTTCTTATTGGAAGGGCGCCTTTTCCCAACAGCAATTTTTAACAGAAGAATTTATTGACAAATCAGCATTACACAGTATCTCAGTTCAGGTAGACAATTCGGTACATGTCTGGGTTAAGTAATCACAGATGTTTATACATTGATGCAATAGATGTCAATATACAGTATTTCCCATACTAAATTGCAGAGTGACGCTGTTTTCACAACGGTCATCAATTGTACCATATAGGCGACAAGGCCAGACACCACGGGGGGGGGGGTGGGGTGGGGGAAGGGGAGGGGTAGGGCGAGAGGACAAGTTGCCTGAAGATTCAAATCCCACAAATCCTGCACCAAGCAGCAGTCTCAGTTTCTAGACCATCTAGACCATATTTTATCATACTACTTTTTAGGGCACAGTCTGCTTTCATATGTGAGCTTATATAATGGTAAAACTGAGGTGACTGACTTCCTCCAGGCTTCGCAGGTGGGGGCCTGCGTCGATTTCCATTTCAGCAGTATCTCCCTTCTTGCATAAAAAAAAAAAAAAAAAAGTAATGCATAACTTAGAGTATCTGTCACCCTCCACCTCCTCCAGATAGCTGAGTAGGAGGACCATGGGGTCCACTGGTATATGTGTATCACACACCTTACTTAGTTCCTCAGCCACCCCCTTCCAGTATGACCCAAGTCTAGGGCAGGCCCAGACCATATGCCAGAACGAACCCTGAGCAGATCTGCATCTAGGACAGACATTCTCCCTATCCGGGTACATACGGGATAACCTCTGGGGGGTATAGTATGCTCTATGAAGAAATTTTAGCTGTATGAAGCAATCTTTAGCTGCTATCATGGTGGGGATATAAGTCAAAACACAGTCAGACCACTCCTCCTCCCCCAAACTTGGAATATCTTCCCTCCATCTGGCCAAGGAAGCTGCAGTCTTAGTGTCATATGCCACCGTGAGATACAGATAAAGAGTAGAAAGAGGTTTCCCCATCACTTCCGAAATAAGAAGGCGCTTAATTGAGTCAGATTCTAGCGTCACTCTCTGGGGGAACTGAGCCCCCAGGGCATGCCTCAGCTGCCAGTAACGAAAGATAAACGAGTTTGGAAGGGCAAATTTATTCCTAAGGTCCCTAAACGGGAGAATCTTTCCGTATAGCTTAACCTGCCGTAACGTCACTATCCCCCCAGAGGCCCACGCTGAGGGATCCGGGATCGTCTGCAGTTGGGGCAACATAGGGTTTCCCCACAGTGGCATGTGTGGCGATACATGAAGGGGTTTCCAATAGATGGCCCTTGCGTCCCGCCACACCCTCATGGTAGTTTTCATTAAGTTAGTCAGGGAGTGATGAGCCCGCGGGCCTCTAAAGACCAAGTTACTCAGGGAAGCATACGACCCAACAACAGCCGCCTCCAGCGTCACCGCTGTGTTTTTGGGAGCCTGAGAGAACCACCAGCGTACCGTTACTAGGACCGCTGCCCAGTAATACAGCTGGAAGTTTGGCAATGCCAAGCCACCACCCGAAAGAGCCCATACGAAGGGAATTACAATGCTCTCCAGTTTCCGAAAGAAGGCCCTCGGGATTGGGGTGGGGGTATTACGGAAGAAGTATAAAAGCTTGGGCAAATAAACCATTTTGAGCAAATTTACCCTTCCTATCGGAGACAGCGGTAGCAAGCGCCACGTCGCACATTTAACACTAAGTTGGGACAAAAGAGGGTATAGATTCGGCTCCAGATAGGCCGCTGTGGTGGTCGTAATTCTAAACCCCAAATAAGTGAACTCAGTCACCCACTTAAGGGGGGTACCCGTGTCCAGTTGGGGGGTAGAAGGATGAAGCAGGAACAGGACCGACTTATCCCAGTTTATGCAGACGCCTGAATAAAGGCCAAACTGTTTAAATAAAGCCAGTGCTGTTTTTAGAGATTCCTCCCTGTCCGCCAGGTAAAGGAGGGTATCGTCCGCATAGAGAGACAGTTTCTCCTCCAGCGGGGGCACCTTCAGTCCCTTCACCCCTCTGTGTGCCCTGAGCCGGGTGGCCAGGGGTTCCAGGGCCAAGCAAACAGCCCCGGAGACAGGGGACAACCTTGTCTCGTATCCCGCTGGAGTGGAAAGGCCTCCGATAGAGTCTCGTTAGTGCGAACCCTACCCTGGGGGTGTTTGTATAGCATCCTTACCCAGGACATAAATCTGGGACCGAACCCACCCAACACCAATTTTAAGATCTCTCCATAGGTGTTCAATGAGATTTAGATCTGGACTCATTGCTGGCCACTTCAGAACTCTCCAGCGCTTTGTTGCCATCCATTTCTGGGTGCTTTTTGACGTATGTTTGGGGTCAATGTCCTGCTGGAAGACCCAAGATCTCGGACACAAACCCAGCTTTCTGACACTGGGCTCTACAGTGCGACTCAAAATCCTTTGGTAATCCTCAGATTTCATGAAGCCTTGCACACATTCAAGGCACCCAGTGCCAGAGGCAGCAAAACAACCCCAACACATCATTGAACCTCCACCATATTTCACTGCAGGTACTGTGTTCTTTTCTTTGTAGGCCTCATTCCGTTTTCGGTAAACAGTAGAATGATGTGCTTTACCAAAAAGCTCTATCTTGGTCTCATCTGTCCCCAAGACATTTTCCCAGAAGGATTTTGGCTTACTCAAGTACATTTTTTTTTATGTCTCTGTGTCAGCAGTGGGGTCCTCCTGGGTCTCCTGCCATAGCGTTTCATTTAATTTAAATGTCGACGGATAGTTCGCGCTGACACTGATGCTCCCTGAGCCTGCAGGACAGCTTGAATTTCTTTGGAACTTGTTTGGGGCTGCTTATCCACCATCCAGTCTATCCTGCGTTGCAACCTTTCATCAATTTTTCTCTTCAGTCCATGCCCAGAGAGATTAGCTACAGTGCCATGGGTTGCAAACTTCTTGATAATGTTGCACACTGTGGACAAAAGCAAATCAAGATCTCTGGAGATGGACTTGTAACCTTGAGATCATTGATATTTTTCCACAATTTTGGTTCACAAGTCCTCAGACAGTTCTCTCCTCCTCTTTCTGTTGTCCATGCTTAGTGTGGCACACACAGACACACAATGCAAAGACTAAGTGAACTTCTCTCTTTTTTATCTGCTTTCAGGTGTGATTTTTATATTGCCCACACCTGTTACTTGCCCCAGGTGAGTTTAAAGGAGCATCACATGCTTGAAACAATCTTAATTATCCACAATTTTGAAAGGGTGCCAATAATTTTGTCCAGTCCATTTTTTGAGTTTTGTGTGACATTATGTCCAATTTTCTTTTTTTCCTCCCTTTTTTGTTTTGTTCCAATACACACAAAGGGAATAAACATGTGTATAGCAAAACATGTGTTACTGCAATACTTTTATGTGAGAAATACTTGATTTTCTGGAAAAAATTCTGGAGTGTCAACAATTTTCGGCCATGACTGTATATGTAGCCATGTACTCCCTTGAGAGTGGCTGGTAGTAGTGGTTCACCTTATAGCTGCCCTCAATCACACCATATATCACACATCCGGAGACACTGAACAGGCCGACTCTTATTTTTGTTGTTTTATTGAGGGGAAATAACTTGGATGGGGATAAGGGATGACTATTGGATGCCCAAAGAATTATAGTACACAAACTCCATATACACTCCTGTATATGAGCACTTTTATTGCAGACCATCCCTCTGCAGACTGTTACTCTTGACAAATCTCTAGCACTCAACTTGCTGACCGTTCTACAATTCTCTCTCTAGCACAGAACTTGCGGATTATCACTCTTTTACTTCTCTCCAGCACATCCCTTAGTTTCCAGCTTGAAAGGAAATTTATCAAGCTTCTCTACTACTTCCTCTTCACCGTGGCTAGCACATGGTGAGGCCTACTCTGTGTTAGCAGGACCTCAGGAACACCCATTACAGGCCAGGGATCACGGGCCCCTGAATGTGTACAAAGTACATGGGTGCTAGCCGGGTCTTTGATGGACTACAACTCCCAGCCCATCTCTCTTCCAGGTCCCACCGACCTGCTTTACCTTAGTGACTCTCCTTCCCTTGACTGGCTCCCAAGGCCTCCACAGACTGACCACCATTCCTCTCCCAGCCTGCTCCAGCTCTTTCTCCTCCAGCCCACAGAAACCGTCACTCACCACACCAGTGGATCACTTTAAAGTCTCTCTCCTCCTGTAGCATCTCCGCTGTTCTCCTGTTCCCTCTGTGCGACTCCAGGAATCATCACCACTCCTGGCTGCACGCAAACCTCCAGGCCTCAAGGTCACCCCCCCAAGATGGGGGTGACCTCCCGGGTAGAGGCCTCCACAGCACCTCTGCTACATCTCTAGACTTCCACCCGACTTCTCCTCCCAGATTGGGCTGACTCAGAGTATTTAAGGAGGCCTGCCCTCTGCCAATCCTGCTTGGGGATTGGTCAGGGCTCCTTAGAATACTCCAGATGGCTCCACCTATCTCCCAACCTCTCTGACCAGAAACCTTCCCCATGTTTCTAGAAAGAAGTGGGAGGTCCTGGTGACCTCATCTGTCAAGTCCACTCAATCCTTACTGAGCCTCTCCTCCCTGCCCAGATCAAAACATTCAGGCCTGCACATTACAGTCAGGCCTGACTAAATTTACCTCTCCTAGCAAAAAACCCTGCTAGAAACGCACCTATACTATGGGAGCGCTACATATATTTTTCATATAACATATAAGGGAGTGCCACATAATTAGTTATAACCATGTTAAGTAATTTAACATTCTGCTAAAACGTTGTGTATTAGTACTACTTGGACCTTGAAGAAGGAGACATACCGCGAAAGCTTGTCTTGAAAATTTGGATGTTAGTGGTAAAAAAAAGTATCACAGAAGTTGGAATTCATTGTGTGTTTCATTTTGCTAGGAAAAGTGTGCATACTGAATGTCTGGGTGACTGAAATCAGAACACTTACATTTTATTTTTTAAGAAACATTCATAAATAAATATTATTTTATTTCCAGTTCTAGTAATAGTGACCTATCCCTTCCCGAGACCTATATGCCCAGCCTGATTATAGCAGAAACAATCACTGCAGACAACTTTCATCAAATAGCTGATCTCAAAAACGCTTGATATCCACCAATATATTTCATGCATGCAGGAGGGTTGAGGCAAACCAAACCAAATATGATTCGGTAGATGTCAGCATTGCAGTGTTTGAAGTGGTTACAAATGATTATTTTCTTTCCTAGCATCTGTGTGCATCTTGTAGGAACACATCAGTTGCTCTCAAATAAGAAAGGAAGAAATTAGATCATACAAAGGGGAGGAATTACATGCAACTAAAACAATGACCATAACTGCTGAGGGCAGCACAAATATGCACAAATTGCATTGCTTTCTTTACAACAGTAATTACTTTTTTTAATATTTATATTCTAAACAAAAATGCATTGTGGGTTACATATCTTATTTACTGAGACACTGAAATAATATTACTTTTGCTTGCATGTAAATTTCTGTTCAGTTGAACTTTTTTGTATTAAATATTTGGGTATTTGTGTCGGAATTTTGGCATTTGTTAGTCACCAGCAAATTAAAAATATGTGTGCATTTTGCAGAAACTATCCCTGAATCTCCTATCACATTCAATTTTTTTCTCCATGTGCTGACCTCCAGCAACACACAGACCTCTGAAGTGTCAGAATGTGTGTGTGTTGTGACATTATGAAAGGCGAGGTGATCGATGGACGTTATCACCTTGTATGCGTTCATTTGCAGAGAACTAAGGTGGAATCCAGTCCGGGTTTTACCAGCCACCTTGCCAGGGTTGATTCCGGACCAGATTTTGCGGTCCACTTGTGTCCACCAACAGGTGGTATAAATAAAGCAGGACTGTAGAAAAGAATTGCTCTTGGCCTGGGACTCAGGAAGCCATACCTTAGAGAGAGAGCTACTGATGTGATGTCTGTGTGAGAGACAGAAAAAGGTTTGCATTATCTTTGTTTTGTGGGTGACTGGGAGAAGCCCTCCACCTGTGAGTTATGATCCTGAACTGTTTAGTTAGTGCCTGCATAGCGAAGATTTATTTTCTGTTTTGTTTATTTGATTTTCAGGCAATCTTTTAAAAATAAAACTGGCTATAAGTCAGATTTGAAGAAAACCTGCCATTTGGACTACCCTTTTTCCCAGGGAAGACGATCCCCATTGAGCTAACCCCCCACACATGGTGGATTTTCGGCAGGCATCTTCTTGAAAAAATGGAAAGATGGAGGATATGTTAAAAGCCCTGCTGCAGGCCACTGCAACCCAGTAGGAAGCCAACCCCCAGCAGCAGGAAGCCAACCGCCAACATCAGGAGATGAATCGCTAGGCCACTGCAACCCAGCAGGAAGCCAATCGCCAGCAGAAGGAATCCATTGCAGCCCAGCAGGAAATCAACCACCAGTTTGCGGAGGCCCTGGTGGAGATAAAGAAGGGGTCCACAGGAACAGCAAATGGTGCATGCCAGCTATTACCTGCAGAAGATGACACCTGCAGATAGTGTGGAAGCTTACTGAGCGACTTTTGAAAAAGTCGCTGTTCAAGAAGGATGGCAAAAAGATCAATGGGCAGGACTGCTAGCGCCCTTTCTGACAGGAGAACCCCAAAAGGCCTATTTTGACCTGGAACCAGACGCTGCCTGGGATTATGAGATACTGAAGGCTGAGATATTTGCACGCCTGGGCATCACCATTGCGGTCAGCGCTCAATGGGTGCATCGGTGGTTATACAGTACTGACAAACCACCCCGCTCCCAAATGTTTGACCTAATACACCTGACCAAGAAGTGGCTGCAGCCAGAGACTTTGTCAGTCCTTATGATTGTGGAGCGTGTGGTCATGGACCATTATTCATGCGTGCTCCCTGCCATTTTGAGGAAGTGGGTCAGCAATGGGGACCCTAAGACTGCAAAACAGCTGGTGGACCAGTTGGGGAGATATACTGCTGCTGAGGACTTGTCCGTGCCCCACCCCAATGTCTCAAGGGGTGAAAAACTGCCCTTAGGATCCTGTATGACTATTCCAGGGTTCAAGGGCCTGGGGAAAAAAAGACTGTTACCACAGTTAATAAGACTATGGGCTCAGGACCTGGAGACTGGCCAAATAGGTCAGGATGGTCTCTGAGGCTGTTTAGAGGACTGGGTACAGAACACATAACATGCTATTGCTGCCATGCATTAGGTCATATTGCTGCAAACTGTTTCATAAATGATGAACCAATGCAATTATAATGCTTATTTGAAAAAAACACATGTCTCTTTTTGCACAGGTGGCATGTACTGCAATATATCAGGGATGCATGGAAAAACTAATGTGTATGATTTCAGTTGATGGAAAGCCAGTCACTGCTCTGATAGATTCTGGTAGTTATGTGACATTAGTCAAAGGTGATTTTGTAAATCCTGCAAAGTTACACCCTAGCACTATTGGGGTGATTTGTATACATGGTGACACACGCGACTACCAGACTGCTGTGGTTGAGTTTGATACCCCTTGGGGCATTGTGACACATTCATTGGGGGTGGTACCCTCACTACTTCATGAATCCCTAGTGGGGAGAGATTTTCCACACTTTTGGAGTTTATGGGAAAACAATAGGAGTCAGGAGGACAGAGCTCCTCCTGCTGAGGAAATACTGTAACTCACGCCAGACCCTTTTGATTGCACAATTGAAAGGGATACAGTTGGTGTGTCCAACAGAGGGGTAGATCCTTTTCCTTTTTCGGTAATGGCCTGGGGGCAGGAGGAGCTGGAATCCAGCCCCCAGCTTGAGGTTAATGAACAAGAAAATATCTCTGACTCTAATAGTGAGAGTGGACAGAATGTGGTGGAGGAAAGATAATTTTTGCACAGAACAACTAAGAGACTCCACACTCAATAGAGCCATAGAAAATGTTAAAATGATTTATGGCAAATCTGTTGAACCTAATGTAGGGGTGTCACTTCCCTACATGGCTCTTAAAAATAACTTGCTGTATCAAGTGGAAAAGCAAGGGGAGGAGGAGGTAGAGCAACTAGCGGTTCCCAAACCCTATCGTCGGATGGTATTAGATGTAGCCCATGGTCATATAATAGGTGGACACCTGGGTATAGAGAAAACTAAGGAGAGAATAGCCTAGAGATTCTTTTGGCCTGGGTTACATGGAGATGCTAAAGAATATTATGAGTCATGCCCAGAGTATCAGATTCTGCTTCATCGCCCCATTTTCGCAGTCCGCTGGTACCGTTACTGATAATTGAAGTGCTTTTTGAAAGAACTGGCATGGATCTGGTGGGACTAGTAGTAAAGTATTCCCGGGGCCATCAGCATATACTGCTAATTCTGGACTTTGCCACACGGTATCCTGAAGCCATTCCCTTGCTTAATACCTCAGTTAAGACTATTGCCAAAGAGCGTGTCCAGGTATTTAGTCATGTGGGTATTCCAAAAGAAATATTAACAGATCAAGGCACACCATTTATGTCCAGAGTCACTAAAGAATTGTGCAGGTTGTTCAAAATGTCCCGTCTCGGTACCTCTGTCTATCAAATTGGGATTTTCTTGCTGCCGTACATCATGTTTGCTATACCCGAGGTACCTCAGGCCTTTACAGGTTATTCCCCATTTGAACTAATGTATGGTAGACATCCCAGTGGCTTGCTAGATGTCGCAAAAGAAACGTGGGAGGGAGATACCATGCTTTATAGAAGCGTCATCCAGCATATCTCCCTGATGCAAGATAGGATTGCCACTGTCATGCCGCTTGTATGGAGCAAGCCCAGGAGACCCAGAGAAGGGTTTATAATCTGGGTGCCAAGACCAGAACCTTCAACCCTGGTGATAGAGTGCTGGTTCTAGTCCCCACAGTTGAGAGCAAAGTGGCAAGGTCCCTTTGAAATTATGGAAAGAATAGGCGAAGTAAACTACAAAGTTTACCAGCCATGGAACAGGAAACCAGAGCAAATACAGTATCTCACAAAAGTGAGTACACCCCTCACATTTATGTAAATATTTTATAATATCTTTTCATGTGACAACACTAAAGAAATTACACTTTGCTACAATGCAAAGTAGTGAGTGTACAGCTTGTATAACAGTGTAAATTAACTCAACACACAGCCATTAATGCCTAAACTGCTGGCAACAAAAGTGAGTATACCTCTAAGTGAAAATGTACAAATTGGGCCCAAAGTGTCAAGTGGACACAATTATTTTCCAGCACTGTCTTAACCCTCTTGGGCATGGAGTTCACCAGAGTGTCACAGGTTGCCACTGGAATCCTCTTCCACTCCTCTATGATGACATCACAGAGCTGGTGGATGTTAGAAACCTTGCTGTCCTCCACCTTCCATTTGAGGATGCCCCACAGATGCTCAACAGGGTTTAGGTCTGGAGACATGCTTAGCCAGTCCATTACCTTTACCCTCAGCTTCTTTAGCAAGGCAGTGGTCATCTTGGAGGTGTGTTTGAGGTTGTTATCATGTTGGAATACTACCCTCAGCCAGTTTCTAAAGGGAGGGGGTCATGCTCTGCTTCAATATGTTGCAGTACATGTTGGCATTCATGGTTCCCTCAATGAACTGTAGCTCCCCAGTGCCAGCAGCACTCATGCAGCCCCAGACACACTCCCACCACCATGCTTGACTGTAGGCAAGACACACTTTCATCAAACCACACGACATGGTTCCAGTAATCCATGTCCTTAGTTTGCTTGTCTTCAGCAAACTGTTGGTGAGCTTTCTTTTGCATTATCTTTAGAAGAGGCTTCTTTCTGGGACGACAGCCATTCAGTCCAATTTGATGCAGTGTGCGGCGTATGGCCTGAGCACTGACAGGCTGAAACCCCATCCCTTCAACCTCTGCAGCAATGCTGGCAGCACTTATACATCTATTTCCCAAAGACAACCTCTGGATATGAGGCTGAACATGTGCACTCAACTTCTTTGGTCAACCATGGCGAGGCCTGTTCTGAGTGGAACCTGTCCTGTTAAACCATTGTATGGTCTTGGCCACCTTGCTGCAGCTCAGTTTTAGGATCTTGGCAATATTCTTATAGCCAAGCCATCTTTATGTAGCGCAACAATTCTTTTTTTCAGATCCTCAGGGAGTTCTTTGCCATGAGGTGCCATGTTGAACTATCAGCGACTAGTATGAGAGATTGAGAGTGATAACACCAAATTGAACACACCTCCTCCCCATTCACACCTGAGACCTTGTAACACTAGCGAATCACATGACACTGGGGAGGGAAATGGCTAATTGGGCCCAATTTGGACATTTTCACTTAGGGGTGTACTCACTTTTGTTGCCAGCGGTTTAGACATTAATGGCTGTGTGTTGAGTTATTTTGAGGGGACAGAAAATGTACACTATTATACAAGCTGTGCACTCAGTACTTTACATTGTAGCAAAGTGTAATTTCTTCAGTGTTGTCACATGAAAAGATATAATAAAATATTTATAAAAATGTGAGGGGTGTACTCACTTCTGCGAGATATTGTATATCACGTTAAGCTCTTGGAACCTTGGAAGGGCAGAAAGCCTTTACTGGCAGTGTCAACCCCCCAAAACGACATGGCCCTTGTGACAAGGTGTACAAGAAATACAAAGGATAACATAATATAAGGGATAAAGGGACAATTAAGTGAAAGCTTGTCTAAAGAAAAAAGTTTTTAGATTTGATTTGAATAAGTTTAGAGAAGAGGACTCTCTGACATTCTTAGGAAGTGAATTTCATAGCTTTGGAGCATAGCAGGAGAAGGCTCGGTCCCCCATTGAATGTAGGTGACTAGGGGGGGACACACAGTAGACCAGAATTTGAGGAGCGGAGGTTACGAGGGGGGGAGTACGTTGAAAAAAGTTCAGAGAAATAATGGGGTGCTAAGCCATGAAGAGCCTTGTAGGTGAGCAAGAGGATCTTAAAGTCTATGCGAAACCTGACGGGTAGCCAGAGCAAGGACTCCAGGATAGGGGTAATATGATCACTTGTACTAGACCCACTCAGGATTCTGGCTGCAGAATTTTGAACATATTGGAGCCGATTTATGATGGATTTATGTACACCAGCAAGTAGAGCATTGCAGTAGCCAAGTCGGGAGAACACAAATGTATGGATCAGCTTTTCAGCTACAGTGTATGATAGCATGGGACGCAGCTGAGCAATGTTTCTCAAGTGGAAAAAAGATGTTCTGACAACATTTTGTACATGTGGTCAAGTCCCTGTCAGGGCTGGGCTCAGCTCTCCTCTCTCAGAGCAAGCTGCTCAGCTGAGGGTTGATTACCAGTCTCAGCTTCCACTCTGTCTCACCTGATGATCATATCCTGCCTTGTTAAGCCAGCTCTGCTGCTATATAAACTGCCTGGATCAGATCGCAGATTCTTTTGCCTTGGTCAACATCTCTGGAGAATTCTCTGCTGTGTTTTCCTGTGAAAGACTTTGCCTGTTTGACGTTCCCTTCTGGTTCCTGGATTCATTATCCTGCTCGCCTAACTCCTGACCCTGTATGCTGTTTGTTTGACCTTGCTGATCTCTGAACTCCTGTTTCACTGGCTTGCTCTGACTATCCTCTCTGGTTACCGAACCCTGGCTATGTTTTGACCACGTTTTCTCTGTTTATGTCATTTTACCTTTTTATTAAAAAGTGTGATTTTACTGCACTTCTGTCTTGGTCTAATTCATGGTTCCTGACAGTAGGCGAAGGCCATGAATTCAGAAGATACAGACAATCCCCTTGCTGGTAATATTTTTTCCAGATTGGATAATGCATTTGAGTGCACTCCTGCTCACCAAGTAAAACAGACACAATAGCTGTTCTCACATTGCAAGCTCGTCAGTCAGTCCTGAGTAGCCGTGCATGTTGAGTTCATTTATAGGGCTGAAACAGGGATAACAAAGGGGCTTGGTGGATTCACAATCAGCCAATCAGCCTCCAAGGCACAATCACATGACATGAGCTCAATACAAAATTACAACCAATGACACACTTGTTTATATTCAAACGATACAGTATAAGGGGCGTGTATGCATGGGGAAAAGCTGGGCAGCCTGTATGAGTCCCAGCCGTTGTGTGGGCGGAGATGCATACACCCCAGATAACAATGAAAGCCATGTGGAAACATGGCTCACATTGAAACCAACACGTTACCTCATAAAGGCTGTCCCGCCAAGCCTTGTGCATGCAATGCCAACTTTACCAGTACAGTGAATCCTATGTAATATAGTTCATAGAACTATATTTAATAGTGATTATACTACTGTTCCATTAAAGGTTAAATTATGCATGGGGGTGTGGCCGCCGAGCTCTAAGATGGACGCCTGAGTCTGGAGCTCCGCTCAGCCATCGGGGAACTCAGCCCAGCACGGAGCCCACAGAGGAGGAAAAAGTCAGCCACCGTGCTCACGGAGTTCCGGAGGGTCTCCAGAATGACCCGCAGAAGGGGAAAGAGCGGCAGCAGCTAAACAAAATACCGGGGTTTTACCCCACTATCCAGAGAGAACCGCAGCAAGATGGCGGCGGCGCCTCACGAGGAGACAGAGCCCAGGTTGCCGAATCGGGCCGTTTACAACACAACAACGGGGCACAGGGGGGACACGGAGGGAGTGGGTCATCCACTGCCAATTCTAGCCCAACAGTGAGAAGCCCGGCCAAATCCAAAGCCCTCTCCACTCAGAGTACAAAGAGACCCGCACATGGAGGTGAGTGGCGCGCAGGCCGCAACTGCACACGGCAAGGCAGGGAACACAGACCCCATAGCAGCATTCCCCACCTCTGGCCAGCCTGTCTCAGATACTATGCTGAAGGACATGATGATATCCCTGCGAGCAGCCCTTCAGGCAGACCTCATATCCAGCGTCCAGCACTGTCAAGCAGAGGTACACAAGCTGGGTAAAAGGGTGGACCACATGGAAAAAACTATGGGAGACTACAGTGTCTTATAATACCCTGATAGAAGCGCACAATACACAAACTGAGGAGATTAAATGGCTGAAAGATAAAATTTCAGACTTAGAAGATCGCTCGAGGAGGAATAACCTCAAACTTAGAGGAATTCCAGAGACTATACTCCCCCAGCAGCTTCAACAGTACACACTGACGTTATTCTCCTCACTAGTGCCTTCATTGACAGCACGAGACCTCATCATAGATTGGATCCACAGGCTCCCAAAACCATCCTTCCTAGCAGCAGAGGTCCCTAGAGATGTCCTGCTAAGGGTACATTTTTACCATGTTAAAGAGATAATAATGATGGCCTTTAAAAAAGCTGAAACCATACCCTCCATGTACTCCACAGTACAGATCCTGCCGGATCTATCCAGACACACCCTCCAAAGATGCCACAACCTTGCCACGGTTACTAAAGCCCTAAGTATCCCCAAAAAGTGTTGCACAAGTGGAAGTACCCCGCCACGCTGATCATCACTCACAGGGGAGAAACGATTTCGGTCTCCACGCTAGAAGAGGGCATCTCAGCCTTGCAACAATGGGGCATCATAGCAGATCCACTGCAAACACCTAACCACTCCAACCAACCTGTCCATATGGAACATGAATGGCAAGTAGTCTCGCACAAGAAAAATAACAAGAAACACACTGGAAGCTCCTGAACCTGCTACCACACAGCTAAAAAAATCAGGATTTCCCCAAGCTAGAGGACCATTACGCATATTTCTTATGGAAGTAATGTTCTCTCTATTCGCCCCGCCTGGACCACCCAGGCTACCATTATCACCCGAGGTTTACCAACAACACCTCTTTTTTTACTGGCGCAGTTACGCCACTTGTTTTATGTACTATGCAGTTCATTTGTTTAACTTCTTCTTACCTTTCTCTTGGACATATCTAGTAAGCTACAATGGGTACAACCACCCTACTACATTGCGGGAAGAAAATGGGAAAAGGCCGGACCACCTTCACTTGGACATGGCTACCCACCTCATCATAACAGTGAGTAACCCACGGAAAACCATATCGGCCTCTCATTGCCTATCTCATGCACATAACATGTTTATCTATTAATGTCAGAGGCTTAAACCACCATGCCAAGAGACATTCTTTATGGAAAGAAGCCACTAGACGCAAAGTAGACATCATAAGTGTCCAGAAGACACACTTCCAAAATAATGCAGAACCTAAATGCAACCACAGGGACTATCCGAATATATTTCTTTCCAACGCTAAAGACAAAAAGAGAGGAGTACTCTTGGCCCTCAAAAACACCCTAACCTTTCAATTAAAAGAAGAAATTACAGATCCCGAAGGGAGTTACCTTGTTATTAAATGCAACCTTAACTCCCAACCATATACCGTGGTGTCTGTATACACACCCAATACACACCAGTTGTGTTTTTTACGCAAACTCTTTAATCGTCTCACAACAGACCGATATGGGCACCTCTTAATCAGCGGGGACTTTAACATGAAAACAGACCCCAATTTGGACTCCACCTCAAAACCCAGGAGACCCACAGCCTCTCTACAACAACTACTCCATACGGAAGAACTCTTCGATTTATGGCGTTGCCATCACGGCAATGAAAGGGACTATACATTTTTCTCCCCCAGACATAACATGTACTCCAGAATAGACATGTTCTTGACAGATAAATGGCTATTACAGAATATTGCATCCTCCACCATTCAGGACATCACGTGGCCGGACCACGCTGCGAAATGCATGGTCATTGCAGAGTGGAATGTCCCACCCTCCACACCAATCTGGCGCTGTAACACTAGACTGCTGCAGGACCCTCAGAGTTCGCTGCAGATCTCCCAGCATCTCCAAACCTACTTTTCAGACAATGAAAACTCTGTCTCTTCCCCAACCACATTATAGAATGCACACATGGCCTTCATAGGGGGCATTCTAATCCAACTAGGGGCCAGAGCAAAAAAGAAACACATGGCCACTCTTAACGCTACACTAACAGATACACACACATTAGAAACCCAAAACAAACAAAACCCCACCATGATAATTTCGCAGAAACTGGTGCAACTCAGGGACCAGCTGAAAAATCTACTAGCCCAAAAATATGAAAATTACCTGAAAAAACTAAAAACGCATACCTATGCAAATGCCAATAGGGCAGGAAAATACCTGGCCAACAGGATAAAACAAGCAAGGGCCAAAACGAGAATCACATACCTGATACACCCACTCAGTAAACATGCTATCACAAACCCGAAAGAAATCGCGAACCAATTCGCAGACTACTATGAAGCACTTTATAACCTCCAGACAGACTCAAACACTACACAACCCACATCAACAAACATCCAGGAATTCCTGGAAACAATCAACCTTCCTAAGCTTACAGAACATCAACTACTAACACTAAACGCCCCATACAAGCATATGGAAATAGAGAATATGATCCTATTACTTCCAAATGGGAAATCACCAGGCCCTGACGGCCTCTCTAACGAGTACTTTAAAACCTATCACACTGTACTTACCCCATACTTGCAAAAAGTGTTTACGCAAGCGACCCAAGACTCAATATTCCCAAAAGAGATGCTGGGGGCCTATTTGGTGATTCTGCCAAAACCGGGCAAAGAACCCAATGTGCCGGCCAACTTCAGGCCTATTTCACTCCTAAATACTGACGTTAAAATATACGCTGAACTCTTAGCAAAACGTCTAACAGACATACTACCGTCTCTGATCAAGCAGGACCAGATGGGCTTCATGAGGGGCAGACAGTCTGCTGATGCCACCAGAAGAATATTAAATATCCAATATTATGCCGAAAAAACCTGAACGCCTTCTCTGCTTCTCTCTATAGATGCAGAGAAGGCGTTGGACAGAATCCACTGGACGTACATGTCGGAAGTACTGCAGAGGTTTGGTTTCCAGGGTCCAATATTGTCCGCGATCCTTGCTCTCTATTCTGGACAGCTCAAGTGTACGCATCAGGTTTTCTGTCCAGACCATTCAACATCTCAAATGGGACTCGGCAGGGATGCCCACTATCACCCACAATCTTTAACATCCTGAAAAAATTAGGACACACCCACAAGTCGCTGGATTTCTCTTTAACAACGAATCCCACATTATAACACTATTTGCTGAAGACGTGATATTAATGCAAACAAATCCCCAAATATCCCTTCCGGCAGCCTCCCAGATTTTGTCAGACTTTAGCAACATATCCTACTATAAGGTTAATTTGATCAAATCTCTCATCATAGACATGGGACTCCCACCCAGTCTCAGAACACATCTACAGAACAATTTACAATATGCTTGGAACGATAAAGGGATATCCTACTTGGGGATTACCATTACTAAGGCTTCCACAACAACTACTAAAGTTAACCTTACTTCATTATCTGCTAAAATAGGTCCGATCCTAACAACCATCTCACAATGTAACATTTTGTGGGCAGGCAGAATAGCGGCCATAAAGATAATGGTTCTCCCCCAAATCCTGTACATCTTTAGAGTACTAACTTTACCCATCCATCCAAAACAGATACATCAACTCCCTGTCGAGTCTCATATAGAGATGTCTGTGGAATGGAGGGAGAGGTAGATGTACATATGCAACCATGATATTACATAAAAAATGTGGGCAGGCAGGTATGATAGACATCAAAGACTACTACTGGGCAGTAAGGCTAGAACAAATTTACCACTGGCTAGTGAATACAGAAAAACCAATATGGATTTCAATAGAAACATCTATGCAACCAACAGAAGATCTCAAAACATTACTGATGAGTGACCAATGGAAAAAATGGAACATACTCAACTTCTCACCAACAATACGGCCATCCATCCTAGCCTGGCGTCATCTATTAAGTGACAAAATCCACAAAACCTATACATTATGAATTCACACTGCAAACAATTGAAGCCCTGATCCCCTCTCTATCTACAGCACACCTTAAAATTCACGGCATACTCCAGGTTCAAGACCTCATACAAGATGATAAGCCCTACAGCTTACATCACCTAGCAGCAAAATACAAGCTTAGCATGATAGCCCAATTTACTTACACCCGTATCCTACACTTCTTGAAGGCTCCAAGGCTGGAAATACCCACCTATGCATGGAACTATTACTACTCCACTCCCAAACTAAAAATGAAAGGCATCACACACTTTTACAACAATCTACAAAACAAAATAGAAATTCAAAAAACCCTAGCCACTACCAAATGGGAAACTGAACTCAGAACCTCATTCACTCTAGATCAGTGGTAGGCAAACTACATTTCCCATGAGGCATTTTGAGGCTGGCAGTTACAATTACTCCCTGAAGCATGATGGGACTTGTAGTTTTGCAACAGCTGGAGGGCCCCAGGTTGCCTACCCCTGCTCTAGATAGATGGAAAGCAGCACACAAAGAAATGCACAAAGTGACACACTGTGTCAACCATTGGGAAATCTCGTTCAAGATTGCGAAGAGATAGCACTTAACGCCATACAGAATGGCCAAAATCTACCTGGACACCTCCCTACTATGCTGGAGGGGGTGCGGGCAGGTTGGCAACCTCTTACATGCCTACTTGAAATGCCCACACCTTACCAGCTTCTGGAATCACATATTTAAAATTCTGTCTAAGCTCACAGGCTGTATTAAACAACCCTGTCCAGAGCTATCCATGCTCCACATAGGAATAGACCTATATCCATGCCAATTCAGACAACCCATCACACACATACTATTGGCAGCACGCACACTCATACTAAAAACATGGAAATCTAAAACCCCACTGCATACATCTGAAGTTCTGCAACTAGTACAAACAAACTCCTACAACGAACGAGCCATAGCCACAAATACACTTAGTAGAGCATCATTCGACCGAAATTGGTCTATTTGGATGGATACATACAAGACCTTTTAAATCCAACAATTAACTATGGGATAATGTTGATTTCCTTTATGGCATATATCTTCCTTTTTCTCCTTCTCTCAACGTACCAAGCTAATGCCTGTAATACTTACAAATACTTAAAATACTTAAAATGTTCCACTGTACCTTACCTGTCTATCTTTCTGTACTGTACCTTTAAAATCAATAAAACTTTAATAATAAAAAGGTTAAATTATGCACAAAGGAATATAGCTGCGGTTTCTGTCATGTGGATCAAACATGACAGAATGCTTACAGACCATTATCCTTACATAAAAGGCGATACTGATTCCATACCACAAGCAAATCCCCATCAAGCGGATTAATCTGCACATAATACAGCGCCCCCTCGGTTGACAGTTTATACCTGCGCCGCGAAAATGCACATCGCACCTCAAAGATCCAGACTGGCGTTCCCTCCAGCGTTAACCACTCAGAGTGACTGCTGGCCAGAATGATCAGGCGGGTAGTGTGCGGTTACCAATTAATGGAAAATTTCCTCTGTAAGTGGCCTTTCCTCAATGTTGGTTAAAGCCATATTCGCTATACACAGCGAATACCGGTAAACCGACACTGGGAAACACTGTGACAGTACATAGTTAACACATCCTAATAAAATTTCTACAACAGTTTCTCCTCTTGTCATATGCTCCCATGTGTCCCTCAATGAATCTTGATCTTCTTCTTAACACTAACACCAGTCCATTCACAAAAAAAAACATTCAGTCCATCAAAATTTGAGTCCAAAAAAATAAAGTAAAAGAGAACGAACAAAAGAAAACCATGGTTGACACATAGACTCTATTCTTCGGGAGGGATGATTTAGAGGGAAAGCATGAAGTGGAGGGTTGTAGCCATCGCTGGTCCGTCTGGAATCCTCTGCATCTGGTACATGGGCTGGACTTCGGGGCCTCTTGTCTTGGCAAGGAAGATGTGGTCATCTGCTCAGGGCTTTGGGGACTTGATTGATCAGGCAGCAGGGGCATCTCATCAGGGCATATAGAAGGAATATCAACAAAAACTACATGAGTATATATATTCCAATTCCTTCAGTCAGGATCCGATGGAAAACAAGAAATCCCCAGAACCTCCCAACCCCTTTAGAAAGGATTTCAACCTTCACTAGCTATAGTTCTGGCTCTCCCTTGCAGGGACCTAACTTTATCCAAATGGTCCTGGACCTTGTCACTAGTGCCTGTCATCCAGGTACAACAGTCTTCTGCTATGAATTCACAGAAATCTCCCTTAGCCGCTAAAAGATAATCAAGTACCATATTTTCCTGTAATAGACATCTGTTGCTGTTCCTGTGAGATCTCCCTTACAGCTTCAACGGTTTCATTGAACACCCCATCCACAATGGATGAGAAATTGTTCAATCGCTTCCTAAGTGCAATTTCCCACCATGTTCAAGCAGGAAACCATGCCCAGATCTTGTTGGAATTGGTGAACAATTGCCTTCTAGCTCTCCCTGCCATTCTTACCTTCTCTTACGCCATCAGTTCCTCACAATTGGCCACAACGTAAGATGCTGGAACGAGTTTCACAAAGGTGCATGAGCCTCTCGCATTAGGGAGAATTAACTTATAAGATGTAGAACTGCATAAGAAGTGGTAGGGGCCTGTTAGAGCCGCAAAGGGGGAATCACTCTCGGTCCCGTGCATTGCGTACAGTCTGTAAGTCACACTCTTCCTTCCAACATATGCAATCTAGTCTATTGGTTTTACTAAAAAAGGCTGAGGGTCTGATTTGTAAGATTGACCATTATACCTTTCTCAAAAGTGGTGAATCCTACAAATCCATCCCTCTTTTTTTTTTTTTTTCCATAAGAATTTTATTGAAAAGAAGGTTTAAGCTTACAAAATCTTGCACAGCATACAATCACTTATCCAGATACAACAACTGGTGTTACAGTACATACTCATATATTCTCAACATAGACAATATCAAAATAAATAGGTAGGTCTGGTACCAAATGAGACTTCGTCGACAGAGAATATAGGTTCAACACCGTCTGGTGGGGAGGGAGGTCACTCATTGTGTCTTATGATTAACAACAAGAATTACTGATGCCGCGAACATAGAGTCCGCGAATGTGTCACTGAGCATCTTCTGTGAAGCTCATTGCAAAGAATCAAACTTTCCTTTTGCTACTTAGGGCTTATTCTT
>BLSH010346984.1:12581-25877 GCA_018402905.1 Glandirana rugosa | reverse complement strand
CCCCCCCCCCCCCCCCCCGACGCAGGGATTGTACCGGTTTGAACCGGAACACAGGGTTCAAAGACAAACTCAGCGATTAAATCAGCTGCTAATCTTTTTTTAAAAAGACGTTGGTTTTCATATCACTTTAATGGTAAAAATAAATAAATGAAATCAGCAGAACAATAATAGCTAAGGGGAGAAGGGGAAGAAGGAGTTAATCAGGGCTCATTGGGTTAACTAAGGGGTTAAAGAATGCATTTTATTTAAAAAAAAAGTTTTTTTTGTTAACTTGGAGGAGCCAATCAGGAAAGTCTCATGCTAATGTGATGACAAGGGGCGTGCTGATAGGAGGAGAGAGCAGAGTGATGCTGTGGGATTCCTGTTTTTAATATCTGATTTGGGTGAGAATTTTGGGGGCGGACCTCAGGTGGTCCCCGTTAAACCCCCAGACTGATTGGCATCGTTCCACGATTGCAGAGATCAGATGCAGGCAGTCATTGTCTATGGGTAATTGCGGTTGTATAGCAGACTGTGTGTGGCGTGATCTCATCCCTCCATGTCTCTCCCCCAGGTCTGTGCCCGGTGACTCAAAAAGCGATTGGCTATACTCTGTCCCAGAAGGGCCGTGGCAATGCCGTGGTGATTGTCATAGGTGGCGCTGCTGAGTCCTTATCCTGCCAGCCGGGAGTGACAACCCTCATTCTGAGTCGGAGGCGGGGATTTGTGCGATTGGCATTGGAGTGCGGGTCAGTAAAGTCCCAATGCCAGTGTGGGCCTTGAAGGAGCACTCTCTATATTAATGGCTAAGATGGGGAGAGGGTCATCTCTATAGTAATGGCTGTGGGGGAGCGGGGTTTGGGCATCACCCAATAATGGAGGGGTGGGGGGTCATCATATCTATAGTCATGGCTGGGGGGAGGGGGGGTAGTTATCTCCATATGAATAGCAGAGGGGGGTAGTCATCTCTATAGTAATGGCTGTGGGGGAGCGGGGTTTGGGCATTGCCCAATAATGGAGGGGTGGGGGGTCATCATATCTATAGTCATGGCTGGGGGGAGGGGGGGTAGTTATCTCCATAGTAATGGATGTGGGGGATGCCATGGCCATACGTAAGGCCATAGTTATGTTATGGAATGGATCTCCATACTTAAGGCCATGGTTATGGAATGGATGGATCTCCATACTGATGGCCATGGTTATGGAATGGATCTCCATACTGATGCCCATGGTTATGGAATGGATGGATCTCCATACTGATGCCCATGGTTATGGAATGGATGGATCTCCATACTGATGGCCATGGTTATGGAATGGAATGGATCTCCATACTGATGGCCATGGTTATGGAATGGAATGGATCTCCATACTGATGGCCATGGATATGGAATGGATCTCCATACTTAAGGGCATGGTTATGGAATGGAATGGATCTCCATACCGATGGCCATGGTTATGGAATGGATCTCCATACTGTTGGCCATGGTTATGGAATGGATGGATCTCCATACTTAAGGCCATGGTCATGGAATGGGATGGATCTCCATACTTAAGGCCATGGTTATGGAATGGATGGATCTCCATACTGATGGCCATGGTTATGGAATGGATCTCCATACTTAAGGCCATGGTTATGGAATGGAATGGCTCTCCATACTGATGGCCATGGTTATGGAATGGATCTCCATAACTAAGGCCATGGATATGGAATGGATGGATCTCCATACTGATGGCCATGGTTATGGAATGGATCTCCATACTTAAGGCCATGTGTCACGTACCTGACGGTGGAGTCTGTCTTGTGCAGGGAACAACCGCTCTTGCGCACCCGATTCAAGGACCCCTGGTAGTGGGGACAGAGGCCCAAGAGTGCGGGATGGCACGAGGGCTGGAGGGTCACCGATGGTGTAGTGAGGCTCCAGAAGGCGTGCAAGTAGATGGATGGTCGTACAGGCTGGGTTGGCAACAGGCAGGCAGGAAGGTACAAGAGGATCAGGCAAACGGGTAGTCAGAGTCCAAGCAAGGTTCGTTAACGGGCGGGCAGCAGAGGTACAAAGGAGTAGACAATCGGATGGTCGTGGGTAGCCGGGGTCGGTGCAGGTAGCGGACAGCAGGTCAGGACAAGCCGGGTCAACAGGAGGCAGGACAAACACGGGAACAGATATCCGGAGCTGAGGCGTACAGGTCGGGAACGCTGTAGAGCGAGCAGCACTTGGTCCAGGAAGTCTCCAGGTTTAAATAGGCCCATTTGGCGCCGTTTTCCGGCGCGTGCGCGCGCACGGGAGCGCGCGCGCACGCGGGCGCACGGGAGCGCGCGAACGCGCACGGGAGCGCGCACACGCGCGCAAATGTGCGCACCACCGCGGAAATGGCAGATTTTAGCCAGAATTTGTTCTTTTCCTAACACCATGATTATGGAATGGATGGATCTCCATACTTAAGTCAATGGTTATGGAATGGGATGGATCTTCATACTTAAGGCCATGGTTATGGAATGGATGGATCTCCATACTGATGGCCATGGTTATGGAATGGATCTCCATACTGATGGCCATGGTTATGGAATGGAATGGATCTCCATACTGATGGACATGGTTATGGAATGGATCTCCATACTGATGGCCATGGTTATGGAATGGAATGGATCTCCATACTGATGGCCATGGTTATGGAATGGATGGATCTCCATACTGATGGCCATGGTTATGGAATGGATCTCCATACTTAAGGCCATGGTTATGGAATGGAATGGCTCTCCATACTGATGGCCATGGTTATGGAATGGATCTCCATAACTAAGGCCATGGATATGGAATGGATGGATCTCCATACTGATGGCCATGGTTATGGAATGGATCTCCATACTTAAGGCCATGATTATGGAATGGATGGATCTCCATACTTAAGTCAATGGTTATGGAATGGGATGGATCTACATACTTAAGGCCATGGTTATGGAATGGATGGATCTCCATACTGATGGCCATGGTTATGGAATGGATCTCCATACTGATGGCCATGGTTATGGAATGGAATGGATCTCCATACTGATGGACATGGTTATGGAATGGATCTCCATACTGATGGCCATGGTTATGGAATGGAATGGATCTCCATACTGATGGCCATGGTTATGGAATGGATCTCCATACTGATGGCCATGGTTATGGAATGGATCTCCATACTTAAGGCCATGGTTATGGAATGGAATGGATCTCCATACTGATGGCCATGGTTATGGAATGGAATGGATCTCCATACTGATGGCCATGATTATGGAATGGATCTCCATACTGTTGGCCATGGTTATGGAATGGATGGATCTCCATACTTAAGGCCATGGTTATGGAATGGGATGGATCTCCATACTTTAGGCCATGGTTATGAAATGGATGGATCTCCATACTGATGGCCATGGTTATGGAATGGATCTCCATACTTAAGGCCATGGTTATGGAATGGAATGGCTCTCCATACTGATGGCCATGGTTATGGAATGGATCTCCATACTGATGGCCATGGTTGTGGAATGGAATTGATCTCCATCCTGATGGCCATGGTTATGCAATGGATCTCCATGCTGGTGGCCATGGTTGTGGAATGGAATTGATCTCCATACTGATGACCATGGTTGTGGAATGGGATGGATGTCCATGCTGATAGCCATGAGTGTGGAATGGATGGATATCCATACAGATGGCCATGGTTGAGGAACAGAATGGATCTCCATACTGATGGCCATGGTTGTGCAATGGATCTCCATGCTGGTGGCCATGGTTGTGGAATGGAATTGATCTCCATTCTGATGGCCATAGGTGTGGAATGGAATAGATCTCCATACTGATGACCATGGTTGTGGAATGGAATTGATCTCCATGCTGATGGCCATGATTGTGGAATGGAATTGATCTCCATGCTGATGACCATGGTTGTGGAATAGAATGGATCTCCATGCTGATGACCATGGTTGTGGAATGGATGGATATCCATGCTGATGACCATGATTGTGGAATGGATGGATATCCATGCTGATGACCATGATTGTGGAATGGATGGATATCCATGCTGATGGCCCTGATTGTGGAATGGTTGGATCTCCATACTGATGGCCATGGTTGTGGAATGGAAAGACGCTTTAGAGATGTGATGGTCGGGGGTTTCCAAGTTTCTAGGTGTAGCGTAAAGAGTTCAGAGAAGATTCTATTTCTGGGAGACAATGACCATACCTCAGGTTCTGTATGGTGGTCCTGATCCACTCACACAACAGGAGATAGGAATTTCCCCACCCCCCGCCTTGTTGGGGGTTATAGTGATGATGGGTCTCTTCTCTCTGTACAGGGCAGATCTGGTCCCCTCCTTCTCCTTCGGGGAGACAGACCTCTACCAGCAGATCAATTTCTCGGAGGGAACTTTCCTGCGTTCACTTCAGTGCAAATTCCAGAAACTCTTTGGCTTTGCTCCGTGCTTCTTCTATGGCCGAGGACTGACCTCACCGGACTCCAAGGGGTTCATCCCGTACTCCCGTCCAATCACCACTGTCGGTAAGTGTCACCATCAATGGATCCAATCGCTTCATGGGCTCCGCTGTTTTTATTAAAGTGGTTGTAAAGCTGCATTCTCTGCATAAAAAAAACTTTCAATAGTAGCCCCAGCCCCCCAAAATACTCACCTGAGCCCAACATGGATTCAGAGTTGTGCCCATCTGCAGCAGCTCTTCTCCTTTTCTCAGAGGCTTGGCTGAATGCAGCAGAAGCCATTGGCTCCTGTTGCTGTCAGTCACAGCCTGTAAGGAAAAATTGGGAGGGGGCAGGACCAAGCTACGCTGTGTGTGTCAATGGACACACACAGCCCAGCTCAGGTGTACGTCTGCATGAGTGCCCCTATAGGAAACCCAAGGAGCGCTGGTAGGGGATTCAGACCACTTCTCCTCTCGAAGTGCTGGATGGAATCCCCAAGGCAGCAATGGTCAACTGGAAGATTGTAGCATGCCTTAAGTGCGGCCCTCGACACCTCCAGAGGGCCACACCGTAGCAGTGCATTCTCACACTTCAGTGCCCAAAAGTTTTGGTCCTGCTGCATTTTTTGCAACATATCACAAAACACACTGAAGAAGTTGGACTGCAACTATCCCCAACATTGGTGTCAGTAGACACAAACATAACCCCCAATATTGGTGTCAGGGGACACAGTAATAACCACCAACATTGGTTTCAGTCACTGCAATAATAACCCCCAGCATTGGTGTCAGTGGATGCAACAATAACCCCCAGCATAGGTGTCAGTGACTGCAATAATAACCCCCAGCATTGGTGTCAGTGGATGCAATATTAACCCCCAGCATTGGTGCCAGTGACTGCAATAATAACCCCCAGCATTGGTGTCAGTGACTGCAATAATAACCCCCAGCATTGGTGTCAGTGGATGCAATAATAACCCCCAGCATTGGTGTCAGTGGATGCAATAATAACCCCCACCATTGGTGCCAGTGACTGCAATAATAACCCCCAGCATTGGTGCCAGTGACTGCAATAATAACCCCCAGCATTGGTGCCAGTGACTGCAATAATAACCCCCAGCATTGGTGTCAGCGGATGCAATAATAACCCCCAGCATTGGTACCAGTGACTGCAATAATAACCCCCAGCATTGGTGCCAGTGACTGCAATAATAACCCCCAGCATTGGTGTCAGTGACTGCAATAATAACCCCTAGCATTGGTGTCAGTGGATGCAATAATAACCCCCAGCATTGGTGTCAGTGGATGCAATAATAACCCCCAGCATTGGTGTCAGTGGATGTAATAATAACCCCCACCATTGGTGCCAGTGACTGCAATAATAACCCCCAGCATTGGTGTCAGTTACTGCAATAATAACCCCCAGTATTGGTGTCAGCGGATGCAATAATAACCCCCAGTATTGGTGTCAGCGGATGCAATAATAACCCCCAGCATTGGTGCCAGTGACTGCAATAATAACCCCCAACATTGGTGTCAGTGATTGCAATAATAACCCCCAGCATTGGTGTCAGTGGATGCAATAATAACTACCCAGCATTGGTGCCAGTGACTGCAATAATAACCCCCAACATTTGTGTCAGTGGATGTAATACTAACCCTCAGCAACGGTATGAACTTTGGTGGCCAGCAGTGGCAGTGAAATTTTAATCCTTTTATTCTTTTTTTATTTTTGTGTTTGGATAGTTGGGGAGCCGGTCACTGTCCCTCAGATAAAGGACCCCAGCCCGGAAATGGTGGACCTCTATCACAACATGTATAAACATTCTCTGCTCAGACTCTTCCATGAACACAAGACGAAATACGGACTGGGAGAGAATGCCGAACTGCGGATCTTGTGACACCACGCCCTTGTGATGTAGAACTCTGAGGACAGAGGTGGACACTGGAACAGACATTAATGGTGGACATTTGGATGGGCAATCATGGTAGACATTGGGATGGACATTCTTGGTGGATGCTGGGATGAACGTTCATGGTGGACATTGGGACAGACATTCATGGTGAACATTGGGATGGACGTTCATCCCAATAATAACCCCCAGCATTGGGATGGACATTCATGGTGGACATTGGGGTGGGCATTATTGGAGGACATTGTGATGGGCATTAATGGAGGACATTGGGATGGGCATTCATGGTGGATGTTGGGATGGGCATTTATGGTAGACGTTAGGATGGGCATTCATGGTGAAAGTTGGGATGGGCATTTATGGTGGACGTTGGGATGGGCATTTATGGTGGACGTTGGGATGAATGTTCATGGTGGATGTTGGGATGGGCGTTCCTGGTGGACATTGGGATGGACGTTCATGGTGGACGTTGGGATGGACGTCCATGATAAACATTGAGATGGACGTTTATGGTGGACATTGGGATGGACGTTCATGGTGGGCATTAGGATGGTCATTCGTGGTGTTGGTTTGGATGGATGCTGACTTCTGGTAGTGTGCATTAACGTTTGAGCCGTGGTCTGACCAGTGTTTGTCCAATGTCACATGTGCAGGAACAACATAAAAGAGACATTGTTACTGGCAGATGTGAAGACACAGGAACCAGAAGATATGAACTATCATCAGGGGTTCTTAACTGTATTATGATAATAAACCCCCCTACCCCAATGGATTGGCCAATATGACCTCATTATCCAAATTGTCCATCATTGGCTCTACTAGGTATCAGTAGGCAGGGACACCAGTAGAAATCAAATGACCCTTAACATCCTACCTGACCCCCCCCCCTCCCCCCATGGATTGGCCAATATCCTCATGCCCTTTTCACTAGATTGTCCATTATTGGTTCTACTAGGTACCAGTATGCCGGGCCAACATTAGAAATCAAGGAGCCCCATACATCCCACCTGAACCCCCAACCCCACCATTGGTATCAGTGAGGTAGTACAAAGAGCAGACTCTGGCAGGGTATTCAGTTAGTGTTGTAACCTCAGTCCAGGATGGACCCCAGGGATGAGAGACCAGACACTCACCCAGCACCCTACTGAACTACCTCTGAAGTCCTTTCCTCACCTTCTATTCTTCGCAATGTTCCACCACCACAAGCTTGGTCAATTTGGTGACGCTGAGCCCGAAGTTCGGTTTGACGATTGCTATACCGGGCGAGCAACTGCCTTAAAGGACACCCTGTCTCCTCCAGCTTTTCTTCTTAGGAGGTTGCTAACTGGTCAGCTTCTAACTATGAGCTGTCCGAACTCATACAGCAACATATTGGTCGTTCCTGCAACCACCTGGGAAGCTGGTATGTGTGTTGGCTACCTGGCTTTCTGAATGACTGACATGCAGGTGACATCACAAATATGTCAGCTCCACCCATATATCCTTGAGTGTGGTCAGTGACCCCATGGAGTGCGGGGTGACGGGGGTAAGAACCACTGGGGGAAGAGGGTCAAGCACAGCAGACAGCCCCTGCCAATCCTGGGCCCTCATGTTGATCCAATGGTGGGTCTTCCAGTATGACTTCACGAGATGTCCATCGCTTGGTTTTACTTCACATATGGATAACTAGGGACAGACCAGCTGAAAGAAAGTCATAAACATTTATCGTATTTATTTATATAAAGATGGCAAATCACAAGTTAGCTACAATTTTTTGTAGGATAATTCTTGTTTTTGTGCCATCAGAACATGGGATGGAGGTCCATTACTGATCATTGTACCCCCCAATGTCTTCTGACACATCAAACCGATTTTAATTGTAGATTTAATATTAATAAGAATATTGTTTCATTTTTTTTTAATTATTCAAAGATCTCACCCAATGCTCAGTTGTTGTACCCCCCTCCGTTGCAGTACAAAGTCCGATTGGACCCCCTTCTCACCAACTCATCCTCCCCCCACTGAGGTCCCCTTAAGCTCTCATTCCATTGTAACTACTGCAAAGTACTTTGTACATCTAAGTATGGAGGTCTAGCTTGATGATGCATCTTCCTTGATGTGGAGCTTGAGCTTAGCGGACAATGTCCAGGCCCAGACATAGTCCAGTTAGGAGGAGGACAATATGGCCTCCTGCCATGATGGAGTGCTTGGGCCTAGTAGACAATCTCCAGGTCTGAACACAGTCACATTAGGACCCACTTATACTCACCCTCGCTTAGATCTCCTGCTACTCTGTGGTTCCATTGTAGCTAATGCAAAATACTTGGTGCTTCTAGGTATAGAGAATTATGTGGTGTCCTACCAGGATGCAGGCTTGGGCCTGCAGACAATGTCCAGGTCCGGAAACAGTCCAGTTAGGAGGATGACCATGTGGTCTCCTACCAAAATGCAGTGCTTGGGTCAAGCAAGCAGTGCCCAGGTCCAAACACAGTTATGTTAGGAGGAGATCCATATGGTTTCCTGCCATGATGCAGTGCTTGGGTCTAGTGGACAATCTCCATGTCCGAATATAGTTCAGTCAGGAAGACAACCATGAGGTCTCCTACCATAATGCAGTGTTTGAGCATAGTAGACAATCTCCAGGTCTGAACTCAGTCACATTAGGTGTAGGACCATGTGGTCTCCTGCCATGGTGTAGTGCTTGAGCCCTCATGGATAATCTCCAGGTTGGAACACAGTCCAGTTAGGAGGAGGACCATGTGGTCTCCTACCATGATACAGTGCTTGGGCCTAGCAGGTAATCTCCAGGTCCAAACATAGTTTCATTAGGACCCACTTATACTCATCCTTGCTCAGAACCCCTTACTTTGTGGTTCCATTGTAGCTACTGCAAAATACTTGGTGCTTCTAGAGGATTATGAGGTTTCCTATCATGGTGTAGTGCTTGGGCCTAGCAGACAGTCTCTAGTTCCAAACACAGTCCAGTCAAGAGGAGGACCATGTGGTCTCCTACCATAATGCAGTGCTTGGGTCAAGCAAGCAGTGCCCAGGTCCAAACACAGTTATGTTAGGAGGAGAACCATATGGTTTCCTGCCATGATGCATTCTTTGGGTCTAGTGGACAATCTCCACGTCCAAATATAATTCAGTCAGGAGGACAACCATGATGTCTCCTACCACGATGCAGTGTTTGGGCATAGCAGACAATCTCCAGGTCAGAACTCAGTCACTTTAGGTGTAGGACCATGTGGTCTCCTGCCACGGTGTAGTGCTTGAGCCTCATGGATAATCTCCAGGTTGGGACATGGTCCAGTTAGGAGGAGGACCATGTGGTCTCCTACCATGATGCATTGTTTGGGTCTAGTGGACAATCTCCACATCCGAATATAGTTCAGTCAGGAGGACAACCATGAGGTCTCCTACCACGATGCAGTGTTTGGGCCTAGCAGACAATCTCCAGGTCCAAACATAGTTTCATTAGGACCCACTTATACTCATCCTTGCTCAGAACCCCTGCTACTTTGTGGTTCCATTGTAGCTACTGCAAAATACTTGTTGCTTCTAGAGGATTATGAGGTTTCCTACCATGGTGTAGCTCTTGGACCTAGCAGACAGCGCCCAGGTCCAAGCCCATGTAAGCGCCAACCTTATCCTAGGGCTGGACATTATGTGGTTTCCTGCCATTGTGTAGTGCTTGGGCCTAGCAGACAGTCTCCAGTTCCAAACAAAGTCCAGTCAAGAGGAGGACCATGTGGTCTCCTACCACGATGCAGTGCTTGGGCCTAGCAGACAACCTTCAGGTCCAAACACAGCCACATTAGGACCTGCTTATACTAACCCTTCCTAGGATCCCCTACTACTCTGTGGTTACCTTTGTAGCTAATGCAAAATACTTGGAGCTTCTAGGTATAGAGGATTATGAGGTTTCCTACCATGGTGTAGTGCTTGGGCCTAGCAGACAGCGCCCAGGTCCAAGCACAGTGTAAGCGCCAACCTTATCCTAGAGCTTGGAATGGAGCAGTGGTGGGGGCAGGGTGATAAAGATGAGAATGGATCGGAGTCTGATTTTATACCCGGGTGTCCCGGCCAATGTGCTCCAGACTTTACATAACATTGAATATAGGGGGGGGGGTTGTGTTTTATTGATGACCCCATATACTACGCTGTAAATAAATATAGATCTCTATAAAACCACATTCAGGATGAGTGGATCTTTCTGGGTTCGGTGAATCCTGCTTGAAATTTGGTAAACACAAATCTGGAGGCAAATCCCATTAAAGTGGTTGTAAACCCCGCTTTGGACATTTTTTACCTACAGGTAAGCCTATGAGAAGGCCAATGATAAGGCTTTACCTGTAGGTAAAAGGAATAAACGCGGGAGCCATTTTTGAAAACTTGGATGGGGGCCAGCCACACATCCAGACCTTTGACCTCTGAGGGCACACCTCCTGACCTTTGACCTCTAAGCGCACACCTCCTGACCTTTGCCTTCGGAGGGCACACCTCCTGACCTTTGACCTCTGATGGCACACCTCCTGACCTTTGACCTCCGATGGCACACCACCTGACCTTTGACCTCCGATGGCACACCTACTGACCTTTGACCTCAGACGGCACACCTCCTAACCTTTGACCTCCGAGGGCACACCTGACCTTTGGGGGAGGTCCCTAACACTAACCCTAAGTCCTGGCCTTGAGCTTCAAGGGAAGACACTAAGGCCCAGGGTTATGCAATTAGCGGACCCCAGCTGTTGCAAAAGTCCCATCTGCATCTGGGTGTCATGCTTGTGGATGTCAGAGTCTTGCTATGCCTCATGGGACTTGTAGTTCTGCTTGGGTTAGGCCCGCTAATTGGCCTAACCCAAAGCCCTAACTTTGACCCATGACCTTTAACCCTAACCGGACCTCAACTTAGTGACTCACCCACCCTAAAACCCCTACCTTTCCCAGTACCCGCTTGCTTTGTTAGATTGGGGGGGGGGGGGAGTTTAACGCTCGCGACGTAGAAACTTCTGGGGTAAGCCGCACCTCCCGTTTGACCTCTGTGGGCACACCCCCTGACCTTTAGGGGGAGGTCTTTAACAGTAACCCTAAGTCCTGACCTTGAGCTTCAAGGGAAAACCCTAACCCAACCATGCCACCGGGAAGGGATATGCAACTAGTGGACCTCCAGCTGTTGCAGGACTACAAGTCCCATGAGGCATAGCAAGACTCTGACAGCCACAAGCATGACACCCAGAGGCAGAGGCATGATGGGACTTGTAGTTTTGCAACAGCTGGAGGTCCGCTAATTGCATATCCCTGCTCTAGGAGATGTTTGCCCTGCATGCAGCCGGTGACATCACAGGTGCATGCGCCCTGAAGGTCCGGGGTACCACGCCAGAAATTCGGACCCTTGTGCCGAAACCGAGGGCCCCCCCGCAGGAGTGATGTCATTGCAGCTCCGGCCAATCACACAGCCGGTGAGTGTGAACTCGGAAGACAGACCGGGGGAAGACGTCAGCCCTCTCAGTGAGTATTCTATAATGTGCTAGTATGCCATGCACCTCCCCCACACGTTTTGCCTTTGCCTTGCCTTTTTAACAACCGCTTTAATAAGTTCCGCCATTTTTTTTTTTTTTAAAGTTCCGCCACTTTTTTAGGGCTCACAAGCAAGCGATTGTCAAAAATCACCATGGGAAGCTGGGCAGTGTCATGGAGGACATGGAACAATGTACAGAAAAAAACTTAAGTACAGTTAGATAGAAAAGTAGCTACAAAGAGGGCGAGAGAGATCAGCGTCACCGAGATGGAACAAAGAAAGAGACAAGGATTAATTTTATTAAATGACAAGTTGTGTGCGATATACAGAGCCCAGCGATCTATAAAACATCAGCTAGGTGGGGTTTACATGTAATGGCGCATTCTGACATTTTCCCAGCAGGTGGCGGTAGAGCTCTATGAAGTTTTTCTTCTGGGCTCTTTTATATATACAGTGTGTGACAAAAGTAAGTACACCCCTCCCATCATGTGACAGCACTGAAGAGCTGACACTTTGCTACAATGTAAAGTAGTGAGTGTACAGCTTGTATAACAGTGTAAATTTACTGTCCCCTCAAAATATCTCAACACACAGCCATTAATGTCTAAACCGCTGGCAACAAAAGTCAGTACACCCCTAAGTGAAAATGTCCAAATTGGGCACAATTAGCCATTTTCCCTCCCCGGTGTCATGTGACTCGTTAGTGTTACAAGGTCTCAGGTGTGAATGGGGAGCAGGTGTGTTAAATTTGGTGTTATCGCTCTCACTCTCTCATACTGGTCACTGCAAGTTGGCACCTCATGGCAAAGAACTCTGTGAGGATCTGAAAAAAAAAAGAATTGTTGCTCTACATAAAGATGGCCCCTAGGCTATAAGAAGATTGCCAAGACCCTGAAACTGAGCTGCAGCACGGTGGCCAAGACCACACAGCGGTGTAACAGGAGAGCTTCCACTCAGAACAGCGCCTCACCATGGCCGACCAAAGAAGTGCCATGCTCAGCGTCATATCCAGAGGTTGTCTTTGGGAAATAGACGTATGAGTGCTGCCAGCATTGCTGCAGAGGGTGAAGGGGTGGGGGGTCAGCCTGTCAGTGCTCGGGGTGGGGAAGTGGGAGACGTCGTTACGACCGTCGTGAGTATGCAGATAAAGGGTTTCTGTTGGAGACCTATACTGCGACTCGTACCGTGAAGAAACCAGCCGGTACCACTCCGCGACAAGACTCACCTTCGAGAGGACAATGTGGCGACACACCAGAACCGGTGGCACGACGTCGAGTCAAAGTCCCAGAACCGTTAGAAGAATATCGGATCCCCGGTAGAAATACATCTCGTTGTTAAGAAAAAAAAAAGTCTAGGAGTGTCTCAAGAAACGGTACTCCACGGTTGAACGTCACTGGTCATACTCTCTCACTCTCGCTATTGTGGTTTAAATTGTGTGGACGAGGGGT
>BLSH010346980.1:287416-302793 GCA_018402905.1 Glandirana rugosa | reverse complement strand
GGGCACTTGTCCCACCCTTACCCCCATTTTCCTTCCTTTTGCAGACCTCCAGGACCTTCCTGGACTTTTTTACAGCATTTTTAAGATTTTTCATTAAAATTACCAGAACCCGGACTTTTTTTGGAAATGTCCCGGTCCCGGACACCCCAAAGTTCGGTACGGACCCGAACTTTACAGTCAGGGTTCGCTCAACTCTATACTTAAGTGAACTTATTCTTTTTTTTTTTTTTATAGAACATAAGTCTTTATTGGAATTTGTAACAGGAGAAACATGAAAAATAAACCATGATACATTTTATTTGGAAAAAGTGAACCCGTGCTAGAACATCTCTGGGTTTGTCTGCAGATAGTGATTTTTTTGTTTTTTAATATGTCTCAATATTTTGGGGGCTACCCCAATTAGAATAAAAAACCCCAAACAAACAAAAAACAGTGTTGGCTACCTCCTCCTCCTCCACCGCCAATTCCACCTACAACGCCATGGTCACCCCCTCCTCAACCTCCTACTCCACATCCACCTCCTGCTCCATTTTTTTTTTTTTTTATGTGATTTTAAGTTATTTCCCTATCCACATTTGTTTGCAGGGCACTTGTCCTACTCCTACCCCTATTTTGCTTCCTTTTGCAGCCCTCTAGCCCTTTCCAGGACTTTTTTAGAGCCCTTTTTAGTGCCCAAAAGTTCGGGTCACCATTGACTTCAGTGGGGTTCGGGGTCAACTTCAGGTTTTTCGCGAAATTCTGCCGAACATCCAGGTGTCCGTTGAATTCTACCTCACTACTTTACATTGTAGCAAATTGTAATTTCTTCAGTGTTGTCACTAAATAAAATATTTACAAAAATGTGAGGGGTGTACTCACTTTTATGAGATACTGTATATATGAGTTATTTCTCACTTGGACTATCAGTAACAAGACAGTAGTAAAATATATTTTTACAGTAAGTCTATGTCATCTTAAAGCAGAACTAAATGCAAAAACGAGTCTTTCTAGTTTTGAATAGAGATTAGAAAACCTGTTAGGTTTTGTTGCTGTCTATGCCTCTGTTAGGGTAGGTTCACCCTTTCTATTTGTTCTGCTAATTGTTATCATTGAAAGTGAAAGTGAAAGAAAATCCAAAATTTTGGGTTGTCAACCGAACAGGAGAAATGTTCCATTGGGGACATTAGTTCTGGGGACCATGGTGACAGCTCAGGATTCCCTCACTTTTAGGGATTTCCTCCCACTTCCTGTTTTGGCTGTAGGATGCACCCATTGTTGCATTTGCTTAATGTAATTCTAGCCTGTACATCCTTTAGAAAACGACAGGGGCTTCAAGATAGATCCACAAAAAAAATTGGCCAATGCTGACAGTTTTCTGCACTAATTATGGGCCAGGGAGTGGTTCAGGAAATTCAGGAACTTGGGTAGGGAATTATGTGCAACTTACCTCCCCTCTCTTGCAGAAAGACTAGTTGCTACCTTCCCACTCCTCCAAGTGAATTGGGTAAAGTATATACTGTATTGAAGTCCCTACATATACAACACTTTAAGGGACACAGGGGTTTAAAATATAACACTACTTTTGTTTAGAATAAAACATTTTCCTCTGGGTGATCTATGCACATTGTAGGGATTTTAACAAACTCTGTTGCAGATTCCTACCTTTTGAAGAAATATCTGTTTGTTTGTTGTTAAGCGAATCTGAATGGGACAATTTTCTTAATTAGGGATCAGCTGCTGCACTTGCAGGATTCTAATAAGGGAAGTGACTTCAGATTTGATTAACTCTTTGGAAGTATCTCACCAAGACTAAAATGTTTGTTGCAGAGGATGCAAGGATGTCGAAAATATGATTTGTATCTTAGTGCACTGGGAAAATCAGTGAGCCAATCACACACAGGAAATTATATTGGGGGTGTTCTATATAGAATGTGTGCACAGAATGCCTACAGGTTGCCATATTGCATTGCATTTTACAGAAAATTACAGCACTGCAGACTGAAAAAGGAAAGGTGCTGTTTAATAATATTATGTTACAGTACAGTTTGTTCCACAATTGTATACACTATAATATATTTTTTTTATATTTTTTCCCACAAAGGTGGAGTTACTCTTTAAGAAGTCATTATATGTAATTCTGTTTATACCTGTAGCGCTAGCCCCATGAGGGCTGATTGTTGAAACTGTACCCCACTAGTTGCCTCAACCTTGCAAGTCCTCTGACACCTCTAATAAGCTGGGTTCAGACATTTTTAGCAGTAGCCAAGACAATTAGTAGCACACACACAAATTGGATAAAACAGTTGAACTTTGTTTACTGAGGTAATGAAGACATTAAGGTTTAGTGACATAATCTTTCTTATAGTAGAACCTCTTGAAAAATACGGCTGATGACAGAGACAATAATAGCAGCAGATAATAACTGATGGCAACATATATAGAACAATTAGACACAGTCACAGTCCAAACCCTGTTTAGACAGAAAAAAAACCTATGGGAACAGGCAGAAGGAGGGCAGAGGAATGACCTTTAACTATGCCAGACCACTCCCTTCTGTACCTCAACTCCAGGTCCAGATAAAATATAATATTGTATGCAATCCAACATAAACAGCTTAACCTGTAAAACTTTAACCTGCTCTGTTAAGAAGTATAGTCCCAGGTAAAAAAAGGTATTTCTGGCACTACAAATATCAATCAGGTGTAGTCCCTTTGAAGAAAAGCATCTAGCAGTTAGGTGATTTTTATCTGACAATGTCCTGAACAGCAGAGTGAGGCACATTAGACTGGTGTATCCTGGCAAGCAGAGGATGCAAAGTGTGTCTGTGATATCCTGACACAAGATGAACACTGTAGCTGGTTGACAAGGTATAAGTGTGGCACACAGTTCTATAGGTGTAGGCAAAAAGAAAGACAATGTTGTCTGCATGCAGTGTCATTTATCAGGAGAGGATGGATAGGTGCCCGCTCACTGATCCCTTTGACTGGTGGTATCGAAGACAAGGTGTGAATGCTCTGCAGTGACTCCTTCAAGGTCCTGGCTCAGGGGATGGCATCCGACCTTGTGTTGCTCCATGGCCCAGCTGGATCTGGTGTGGATGGAGCAGAAGTGGCCTCCAGGCTGCCGCCAGACACCCAGAAGAGGCTAGCAATGGGTGCCCTGGAATGCACAGGTGATGACTCTCGCACAGGCCATGACTCGGCCAGAGCACCACCTGGCACAGAGTCCTTGCTAGCAAATCCAGCAGATTGGGTCCCAAGAGAGAGATCCCTCCCGCTCACAAGCCTTTTATCTCCTCTCAGCGCATCATTTTCTTCTTTCTCAGCCAACTGATATTTGTTGTTCAAAACAGTCCAGCTGAATGCAAATCTTGACTCCCTGGAATACACTTTCCAAGATGCTTTGCTTTACCCTTGGAGCTTGTTCACTCTATATTCAGGAAGTAACAGCACAGAGTCCAGGCTGAGCACTAGGGGAAAAAAGCTTCAGAGCAGTGATGCTGCACGGTGTCTCCTGAATGCAGGTAACAATAGATCACTCTTGGCTACACACCTTTCTATTTCTTAAAACAATTCACGCTTCCTCCATTATGATGGATTTTGTTAGTGATTTACAGTAATAGTAAATACTAAATGGATCATAGGGGTTTGCCAAATATGGCTAAAGTTTGGGTTTCTGGTCCAAACCCCATTAAAGTCAATGGGAGCTGAATGTAATAAACAGTGATTTTAAAGTCTAATAGGCAAGTGGCTGTCAAACAGATGACATGGGTATAAGAACTGCCCCAAGAAACATGAGCAAAAACAAACAAACAAAAAAGAAAAAAATAATTTAAATTCACAGTGATCGGAGACTGTAATAACGCTTAAAGGGTTACATTAAAAATGCAAAATTCCTTTAAATAATGGGGAATGCTGTCAATATGCCTGGGGAGTGGTGCAACAGTGCGATTTATGAAAACTGTTGCTGCAATACTGACATTTACAAAGAAAAAGAAATGCAGTTTAAATTGTTAGTAAATTACAGCTTTGTTCGGTTTGCAAAAAATGGACAGAGGTTTCCTTCACCTATACCAGGCCCTTCATGTAGTGGAATAGCGGACTTCATGCAAAAATAAAAAAAAATAATTTCCTAACAGACTCCATGGCAACCTACGTGTGGGTTAACCCGGCCTTCTCTCCAATGCTATAGGACCCCATTCCCATAAATTTGAGCTTACAGCCAGAGACACATCCTGTGCAGGATTTCCTGCGGGCAGTGTGTGGCAGCTTCCCAAGACCCTGGGTGTCCTGCAGTAAGGTAAGCACCAGCCCATGCCAGTGTTTCATGGGGGGTGGCAGCTCTTAAAGGGGAAGGGGAAGTATTTTTTTTTACCATGCCCTTTTTGCTTCCTTGTCCTAGTACCGCTTTGCTGTTCCTTGCAGGGTGTGGGGTCATTGCCCAGTTCTTCCTCCAGAGTGCCATGGACAAGTCACTGCCTCCTTTAAGCCAGCCCTCACACGCAAGTATGTGTGGGTGAGGGGGAAGTACTCGCAGATGGAGTGCGTGCTAACGGCATGTCTCTTCTTTTTTTTTTCTCTCTCCTGTTTTCAGCCCTTCTAGGTCAGATTGCCAGATCATGGCTAGGGACTACAGAGGCCTTGCCAGGCCGCAACAATGGCACTCTTCATCCAGGTTCAGATGCGACTCCCCATCTAGGACCCATCAGCAGAGGAAATGTTCTCATTCCCCCTCCAGACACCGCACCCACCGAAATGACAGCTGCTCGGATCTCAGAGCCCACTGGGGATGTGCGACACAAGTCCCGGAGGGCAATCCTTTATGCAAGACATACTATGCCCAGACAGTTGGGGAAAGAGAGACTGAAAATCAACAGGTGGAGTCTCTAGTGAAGCGTGTGGTACAGCAGTCCCTAAAGGAGTGGGGTACAACCCGCACACAGAGCCAGTCCAGCAATATATCAGGCTCTCTGGCTGATGAGGCCCAAGAATTTCTGGGTCTGTCCCAGCCATATGATGCATCTCCTAGGTCTTCAGACAGTGAGGTGAAGGGAGATGAGTTCCTCGGGGGGCTTTGACTTTTGCTTTTGCCCTAGTCTCAAAACTAATTAAAGTGGTCAAGGAAGTCCTGAAATGGATAGAACCTACCACACCCCCAGCTGAGCAATGAAAATTTTTCAAGCATTTGGGGAAGGAACGCATCAATTTTCCACTCCCGATGGAGCTGAAAGACATCATTGTAGAGTAGTGGGGCAGAGTAGACAAGAAGACTTCTTTGTCAAGCAAAACCTCAAGGCTCTACCCCTTTAAGGCTGAGGACGTGAAGTACCTGGAAAATGCCCCCTGGTGGACACAGCACTGATGCGACTGGCTAAACATGTTACTCTCCCTCTTGAGGTCGCTGCGTCCTTTAAGGATGGGCTCAAGATAAGAATTGATCAAGACCTCAAGAAAATCTATGAGTTTAGCTGGTATGGCCTGCAAGCCTGATTCGGCCCTCGTGGCCATATCCAAGGCAATGGAAGCCTGGACAGAAAATGTGGACTCTGAAGCTGACTCTATAGAACTAACACTGGCGTCAGCTTTCCTGGGGGAGGCTTCCATCTATATCATCCGCCTGTTGGCCCGGGCTATGCTGTCCTTGGGCACAGCTAAGCGGGCCTTATGGTTGCTCCCTTGGCTCGCTGATCTGGCGTCCAAGCAGGCCTGGTGCAGGATCCCCTTTGAAGGGTCCTTGTTATTTGGCAATAAGCTGGATAGTGCCATAGCCCGGACCACGGGTGGGAAGTTGGGTTTCTTGCTCCGGGACAGGCACCTATTTGGCCAGAAGAGGCCCTAATCGAGAAGCCGCAGCACGGAGCATTCAAGGAAAGCACGCTCCTACAGGCTGGGCCGAGACTTCAGAAGAAATTGGAGGTGGGGACATACATCCTTCCAGAAGTTCGCCAAGAACCAGGCATCCTGTGGATGTGAGCCTTCTAAGTCATTTTGAGATTGGGCCCGCTGAGACGGGTTGGGTGGAAGCACGTTTGCTTTTCTACTGGCACGTCTGGGCAGCCTCAATCTCGGACTACTGGACCATCAAGATGGTCTCCTTAGGCCACTTAGGCCATGATCCTTCACCAGTGCTCCTCCCCTCAGGTTTATCCCTACTCTGCTACCTCGGTCAGAAGAAAAAAAGAGGGTGCTGCTGTCCTATGTGGACTCTCTGATGGCTCAAGGATCTGTGGTGCCTGTCCCAAAGGGTGAAGAATTCAGGGGTGTGTGTTCCCCTCTCTTCCTAGTGAAGAAAAACGGCTCATGGCATCCTGGAGGAGATTTCCTGGTGTTTCTCCGGCTGGAGTGCACAGAGCTGTGCACGTCTACACTGATGGTGGGCGGTTACATGTTTTGGAGCCTGCGTCTGAGGAAGGAGCTACGCAGGCTCCGAAACATGTAACCGCCCACCATCAGTGTAGACGTGCACAGCTCTGTGCACTCCAGCTGGAGAAACACCAGGAAATCTCCTCCAGTTCCACACACACCAGCACGCCATTGGACTCTGATGACAGCTGCAGGCCGGCTACATCCACCCTCCATAGGCTTGAAGAACAAGGAAATCTGATACTACAGCACACACTCGTATCTTACCATCATCCTGTAAGTGTTAACCCCCTGTGTGCCTGCACTGACCACCCTCTGCTGCACTTAGAGGCTTTCTCTGTGTTTTTATCCTTCAGGAACGAACTGCTCCACTCAGATGGAAGAATGCATATCCACACTATATTAGATCCTATGCATATTTGATCTTCTACAGTGTAAGTGTTTTTAACCATGTGTGCACCAATAAATCCTTTACATATTACACTTAGAGGCGCCTTGTCTTCTACCCCTTATACCTCCAGATCTGCTTCTTCTGTCCAAGAGCTGCCCTAAGGACACCACTTGGCCACCAGCCCTGCTATCTGAAAACAGGAGCGCCCTAACCACCTCTCTCCTATATCACCTCCTGAAAGGGAGTCAGCTTTGTTAAGAATGGACAACACAACAGCGGTTTCCTATGTTAAGAGACAAGGGGGGACTCAGAGCTCTACCTTGCTCAAAGAAGTCGAGCCAATCATGTCACGGGCCCAGAGGAATCTGGCCAAAATTTCGGCAGTCTTAGTTTATGGAGCCCAGAATATGTAGGCAGATTTTGTGTCCCTTGTGCAACTAGACAACAATGAGTGGTCCCTCTGCATGGAGACATTCAGGTGGATTCTATCCCTGGGGGTCAATCCTGAAGTGGACCTGTTCTCATCCCCCTGCAATTTCAAGATCAAGGAGTTTTACACCCAGGGCCGTTGCAGCCAGGCTTTTGGGGTAGATGCTTTGATGGATTGGTGGAGCTTCGGCAGGGCATATGCCTTTACCCATTCCCAGTCATCCTTAGATTCCTGCAGAGACTTTGTGCGGGGGCTATCGAGATGGTGGTAGTAGCACCTTACTGGCCAAACAGGCCCCTCCTAACCCAGCTCAGCTTTCGGGACCCGGTACCCCTCCCCTCAGACCAGACCTTCTGTCCCAGGGGGCAGTCCTTCATCCATGTCCAGCGCTATTGAGACTGATGGTCTGGTTCTTGAGAGGGAGAGGCTGGAAGCCCATCAGGCGTAGCTTCTACCCTCATGAGAAAGGGCAAGCATGAACAAAGTCTATGGAAGAATATGGGCCAAGTTTTTGGAGTTCTCATCCTCTGCAGGAAGATCATAGAGAGATCCGGGAGTACAATACATCCTGGAATTCTTACAATCATGTCTAGATCTGGCTCTGTCAGTCAGTTCCCTTAGGGTCCAAGTTTCAAACCTTTTGGCTTTCTCCGGAGTTTCATGGGCCACTCACCCGCTGGTCTGGCAGTTTTTCAGAGGGGTGGCAAGAGTCAGGCACCAAAGGAAGCCAAGATTCACAGGGACCGACCCAACTTATATTAAAGATCTCTCCACGAAGGCCACCTTCCTCGTAGCCATCACATCGGCCAAGAGAGTCTCAGAGAGCGGGGCCCTCGGCCATAAAGGACCATTTTTGACTTTTTTTCCGGATTGGGTGGTGCTCATACCCATGCTTGATTCAAATCCTAAAGTCACATCAGGAGATTGTCCTGCCCACATTCAGAACTCCTGGGGCTGAGGAGGCTCACCCATTGGATGTAGGGGAAAGACATCAAGCTACATCGTCCTTTAAGTGCTCACCTGTTCACCCTGTATTCCGGGAGAAACATAGGGAGGCATGCATCTTCCAGGATGATTGTGGCCTGGATCGTGCAGACTATCCAGCAGGCCTATAAGGCTAAGGGCTTGGGTCTTCCGGAGGCGGTGACAGCACATTCAACCAGGAGCATAGCGACTTCCTGGGCAATGGCCCAACACGTGGCTCCAGACGTCATCTGCAGGGTCAACATCAACATTTTCATGTCGCATTATTGTGTGGAACCTGCTTCCCTATCTTCTGTAAACTTTGATTTAAGTATCCTGTCGGTTGATGGGGTAAATTAATTTTTTTTTTTTATCAGCATTCCCGCCCGTGTGGTTAGGCTAGTTATTTCCCACATGTAGGCTGCCATAGAGTCTGTCAGGAAAACTGAAAATTTCCTATCAAACACTTGCTGTAATTTTCCTTTCCTGATGAACTTCATGGCAGACAGAGTTCCCACACATCTGTCAAGAGGCTAGTTACAGAGCGCAGTCTCTGGCTGTAAGCTCAAATTTATGGGAATGAGGTCCTCCAGCATTGGAGAGGAGGTGGGGTTAACCCACACATAGGCTGCCATGGAGTCCATCAGGAAAGGAAAATTACAGTAAGTATTTGATAGGAAATTTTCAGTTATTTGGCTTCCCTAAAAATACATACCAGACCCTTATCCTTGTTGAATGTCTGGTATGAAAGTTAAGGGGGGCCCCATGAAAAGAAAAGATCATATCGTGTGGTCCTGCCAGTACCCTTCTGGTCTGCTATGAACTTTGCACTCACGCAAAAAAACTGAAAAAAATCATGGGGGTCCCCTCACACACCAGACACTTTTCTGAGCATACAGACTGGCTGATCATGAAGGAAGGTGGAGCATGCAACCCCTCTCCCTGAACCATTCCAGACCACATGTCCCCAATATAAGGGCAGGACTCTCATGGCAACCATAGCCCGGTGGTTTTGTAGGTCTGTGTAAGGGGTTTTATATGAATCTGGAACCCCCTTTAACATTCATGGGGGCCATGGATACCACCCCCCATGTGAATGACTAAGGGGACTACTCTTTAACAAAACTGAAAGTAATTAAACACACTGACCATTTTTGACAAGTTCCACAATGTAAATCCTATCACTCACTTACCATGAAGAATTTTCCCTATCCCCACAGATAAAAGTAAAGAAAGGGGTGGGGTCTCCTGAATGGTGTTATTGACCACATTTGGGCATGACCTTATTTGGTCAGTGGAGTCATGGGAATCCTGTGGATCCAGAGTTTTTTCTTTCAGTGGGTCAGTGGGTGTTGTTCAGATTTTGGAAGAGGCCTCACACCATTCACCATTTAGTGAACTCTTGCTTTTTCTCATATTTCTGCATTGTTATTTTGTGCATTTTTACACAATTTGAGAGTTTTGTGGGTTGAACTTAATGTTTGTTATATAATTTTGTTAATATAAAATAATAGGAGACTAAAAACAAGAATAGCAGCCACCATTCAAAAAGTGCTCCCGCATCACAAAAATAATTATATGAATCATTGGTGCACTTATTCCAACAATACCCAAAATCTGCCACTAGAAGTCACCAGAGCTGAAAATGAGTCGATAATAATTATTCAGAATCCTTAATCCAAACTGGTTGCAATGTAGATGTTCAATAGTACTGTGCAAATACGCAAATAATCAGTGCAGAATTCCTTCATAAGTTGTGCAAATAAGCAATGAATATTCAAATAATGCATAAGAAATAATTAAGCAAATATATAAACTCATAGTAACTGTGCAATAACGAAAAATAATACAAATCAGCAATTCCTAGGCAAACAAAAACAAATTCATGGGCACCTAAAACATAATGTGCATATAGCAATAACATGGACCATTACCTGTGTAACAAATCTAGTGTGCAAATACATAATGAATACATAAAACATGATCACATATTAATATAAAGTGCATATATTTCTTCAAAATGTGCAATATCAACAATGTGGTGATTCCTAGGGGTGCAAATTAGTCTATATGGTTCAAAGTGATTGAAGCAAAAGTGCCAAAACAGCAGCGGAAGATTCCACTACTGGGTCCAAAAGGTATGAAGCAGTTTATATGAAAAGTCTTCTGTTGGTATTTCACAGTTCTAAGGAGGGATTATAGATAGATATTCCAGCATGCAAAAGTAGGTAGAGATAGTGTGACACAGTCCTGCTCACCGTCACCTCTCAGCAATCCACCTGTGGAGTGCCCTAGCCGCTCACCTCAATATAGGACCCACATGGGTCTCAGCAAGCCTCTGTAATGATCTCTTTCCTCTCTGTGGCCACTCAAGATACTCTCGCTCTTCTCACGGCAGGGGATGCAGGTGGATGGCAGCTATAAGTTTAACTCCACCTGGCTTACTCGTCCTTCTCTCCAACCACCGGAATCATAAAGGGAATAGACGGGAGGACTCCATAGTGCAGTATATTTTGTACAAATTTTATTAAAAAGTAGTCACTTACATTTAAAGTCACAACTTTCTGTGTCACATCGGTAAAAGGACTTCCGGTCTCGGCTGCGACCGGAAGTGACGTCACCCAGCTCATCCCGACATGTTGCGTCACAAATCATGAGACTTTTTTAAGGGTTTATAAAGTCACGTGATTCGTGATTCAATGCATCGGGAGGAGCCGGGTGACATCACTTCCGATCACAGCCGAGACCAGAAGTCCTTTTACCACTGTGACCGGGCACCCTAGGCAGCTGCCTAGTATGCCTAGTGGTAGCACCGGTCCTGCATGATGATCTGCTTGGATGTGACTTCTTTTCAAATCAATGGGCAAACAGTCAGACTCAATCAACCACTGATTTTGAATAGAGGCAGGGAAACGCTGCTAAAAGCATTAACGCCAATGCAACACATTTTTTCCAGGCATTGGTAGTGGCTTTGCAGCTCGTTTTTTCTAACGTCCCATGTGCATGAAGCCTAAAAGTAGCGAGTGATGGGCGTGATTGAAAACTATGAAAAATATAACATTTTGTAATTCTGCCATTATTCACCTCACTGCTATGTCATCTTTAATGTATGAATCAGAAAACGTGTCATAAAATGTGGTCCTCTGAGGTTTCACTTCTTTTGCATCCATTTATTTAATTCAGTACATCAGATATTAGATTCCTTAAAAGCTTTGAACCATATTTTGGCAACCTCTACAAATATAAATTCATATTTGCAATAAAGGTATCTCAATATTGTTTTCATATTGGTAGTAGCTTTTAGCTGCTTATTATCAAATTAATAATTTATCAGACTTTATTCTCAAGCATTACAAGTTTTTGTATTGGAAAAAGCGTAATTAACTATTATTAGGGAGATTAAACATTTGCTATGCAGTAAATGTTCAAATGTCAATAACCTTTCTTCAACATCATGGAATAAATGGTAACATGTGCAGATAACAAATCACCCTCTTGCAAGTGGGGATTGATGGAAGCTATTAAACAATATTGTAAGTCATTCCTGATCCTCTTTGTCTGATTTCCAAGCTTTGTAGATATAATTTTTTTTTCTTAAACCTTTTTTTGTCAAAAACCCATTATACAATATTAAACATTTTCTTTGAATCAAGAACTGGAAGAACAAGTTGCTACATACACAGCTGCAGTTGCTTTATGAATATAAAAAAAACATTTTTTTTTTTTTTACATAACCACTTTGATCCTCTAAAATCAGAATATAATATTCCAGCCATCGTTTTGTTAAAACTTTTTCTGTTCCTATTTGGTAAGAACATTGGACAGAGCAACTATAGTCAAGCTTGGTTCATCCCCTCTTTTAATATTAAAATGGAAGTAAAGGCTCCAAATAAGTATTTTTAAAATTACTGCTTCCCCCTCCTTCAACCTATGCTTTATACTACTGGTAAAAAAAGATCTGTTACTTATTTCAATAAACATTGGTCACATAATGCAGAAGCGCCAGCTCCCCTGCATTGTGAAGTGCTTGTGAATTGTGGTAGCCGACATCCACTGACTTCCATTGCCCATCCATTGTCAAATCTTTCTCTAATCCCCTACAGCAGCTGCTCCATGACACAAGGGAATCGGAGCTTATACATTACCAGAGAGAACTGAAATTAGGCATTTACACAGATCTTCTTTCATCAGGATTATATATCATGGGTAGGGGCGGGGGGTAGCCTTTACTTCCACTTAAAGAACAAATATTGTAAGAGGGACAAGCTCAATTGGTAGCGGCAGCAGTAAACGAGGTAGGGACAGAGACATGCGCTAGTCGAAGAAACCTAGGAACAAAACAAACAAGTTTGCCTTCAGCAAGGAAGCAAACAAACACAGTTCAGTGCAGGAGGCTTTCACCTTCATACAGTAAGCACATAGAATTATAAAAGAAAAAAATAATGTCAGTTCTTGTCTAACAAGGTGCCCTCAATGGGTTCCCCAAAACAAATAGGCAGCACTTTTTAGTGTTCTCTTAGCAGCCAGACTTTTCACCCAGGAGCAGGCTCTCACAGAAAGAGTAAGTGAGAGAGAGAGAGCTCTGAACATCAGTCAGCTCACATATATAAGCCCTATGTACAGATGGACTGGCTACGAATGAGAGCAGAGCTTTCTATAAACAGGAAGTGGCATGCTGAGGATCACATGACCCCTTGATGACGTCAGCATGTCTGCCGACGAAACGCAGCGTCGGGTGAGTGTGACTTCCGGCTCGTCACTTCTGCTCTATGCAACGCAGGTGGACCGCAAACTGCGTCCCCTGCACCCTGTAACTGCATGTAAGCAACCTTTACTTGTTTTTAAAGTTTTTACCACTAAAGTGAAAGTACTTCACGATATTGGCCCCCCTTCTTTTTCTTCCTAACTGAGCTGAAGAGGGCTTTGCCCATCAGCGGTGCAGCTGGAGCTTTTTTACACCCAGGAAGAAGGAGACCACTGAGGCTGGGACATCTTAGCACCTTAAGGGCAAATTATTTCTGTAATGGGAATCACTTATATCTGGTGAGTAGGGGGTGCCACTGGTTGCCTGGTGAAGGAGTAGCTCCACATATTACAAATGGACTAAGCTTTTCTCATGCGGATTATTGATCAGTTTGACCCCTCACATTTATGATATTTCTGGTTGAAGCTGGATATCACTGCACATGAATTCCTGTATCACCATCTGGGTCTTGGGTGAAGACTGGATATTATTGCACATTGGACTGTTAATGTTTTGTGCACCTTATTTATACACTGGGTCTGCACTTTTAATACTGCATTTTTAATATTTTGCAATTATTATTGCTTTGTATCAATATTACATCATATATATACTTTGTGGTAGTGCGGTTTTAGTTTTGTATATTTGCTATGGACAAATGAGACTAGTAATGAGGTCTGGATACCAGGCAATAGTTGGATCTAGGAATAGAGCCTTCATCTCATCCAAATCTCTAGTCAACTGTAAAAAACACACACAAGGGGGCACAGCTCTTTGTAGATTACCACAACACAACTTATTGAGTCCCAATAACAAATGGATTCTCACAAGCGATTAAAAACAACAGGCATGTAACTCATATGCTTCAGCCTTGGGCAGTAAGTCTCATCACAAAAACATCTGATTGGAAAACTGATGCATTCCAGGATTCAAGCCCCCCTCCTCATAGCTCTACAAAGCTCCTGGCCTACAAAATTGAGACTGCATTGAGATATGTAAAAACAGAATTTTGTTTTTTTCACAAACAAAAATCCTAGATCCCCTCACCATGTGTAGGTGAGAAACATAGGTGACGCATACACCCCATCCACAACAGTGTCAACCAGTGTCTCACAATGAATTAATATACTGAATTGTGTCAATATATTATTGACATCTAGATAGAAAAATACAATATATTTTACCCAGCAATTCATGCCAACCAATCTGAACTGGTTTTGTTAAAGTATTCCTTTGGCCATCAAGAGTTATCTGCTCACTTAGGTCTAAGAGGCATAGAAATGTAGATCTATTTAGCCAATCCTCTGCTCCTCTGTGCTGCTGGACTTGTCCCCTCATCATCTTCTCTCTCATGCTCCAGTGATTGAAGGTACTGATGCAGAATCCATAGCCTGGAATTGGAGATGAGGACATCAAGGAATAGTTCATGGCTGGAGCATGGAGGTGCGCTGGTTGTAGAAGGAATGGAGAATTGGGCAAGTAAAAGATCTTTTTATTCTCTCCTAGTTCTAATCGAGCAGTTAACGTGTGCAGTGCACAACTAGGATGGAGAATTTCCATTTCTTTCTAGAGTTGGGCTTTAAAGCAGAATAAATTCCCACTGGATTATATGACAAAACTGTCAGTGTCAGAAGCTGAGAGATTGTGAGTGCCTACACCAAATCAAACAAATCAAAAATGTCAGCCACTCAATCAATTTTTGAGAAAACAAGGCAAAATGCAAATAGCAAACAATTCATAAACCCCACTTTTTGCAGCACAACCAGAATGCAGGGTAACACAAAAAAGTTTTCAAATGTACAACACAAACACTGTAAATTCTATGCATATCAATTACATGGGAATGGTTTGCATTGAATCTGAAAATATACTGTATGGCAATGCACAACATAACATGCATTTACACATAAGTTATGGTGTGAACAAGCTCTCAGCAGGAAATGTGTTGTCTAGAGCTAAATGTTATTAAAGTGGTTGTAAAGCCTCAAGGTCTTTCACCTTAATGCATTCTATGTAGTGTTGAGCGAACCCGGACTGTAACGTTCGGGTCCGTACCGAACTTTCGGGTGTCCGTGGCACGGACCCGGACCCGGACATTTCAAAAATCGTTCGGGTTCGAGATCTGTTGTGTAAAGGACGACTCTCGAACAAGTGTGGTATTGAATACACATTTACGTACAATACAACACGTAACGGTATGTCATATAAAAGTCTAAGTTACGTTTGGTAAGGGTACATTAACTATACGTATCTTAAATGTCACAAACACAACATGTAAACTTTTGAAAAAACACAATGGGACGTAAGACCAACACGACGTTTTTCACCCCAAATACTTAACAAACGATAAACGTAAAACGGAACAAAAGAGTTTTTAACTAACTCACCGACTGTAAAAACTAAACAAACTAAACCACATCCGTGAGTGTTAGAGAGTCGAAGACTGTGACTGTCAAAACAGTATATTAGGTCACCCTTAAATAAGACGAAATTTCGGGTTGAGATCTT
>BLSH010346980.1:270771-285742 GCA_018402905.1 Glandirana rugosa | reverse complement strand
AAAAAAAACATGTTGGCTACCTCCTCCTACTCCACTACCACCGCCACTTCCACCTACACTGCCACGGTCACGGCCTAGTCAACCTCTAGGCTCCTACTCCACATCCATCCCCCTTCCCATTTTTTTATTTGATTTTAATTTATTTTCCCTATCCCCATTTATTTGTAGGGCACTTGCCCTAGTTTGAAGATGATTTTAGAACAGTTATATGGCTTCTACCGTTAATTAATACTTTTCAGACACAGTTTGAAGATGAACCACATTCATCTCCATTTTTGCATTTTTTATGTTTTTATTTTTTTAAAAATATTTAAAGTTATTTCCCTGTCCCCATTTTTTTGTAGGGCGCTTGCCCTACCCTTACCCCCATTTTACTTCCTTTTGCAGCCCTCTGGGGCTTTCCAGGACTTTCCTACAGCCATTTTTGTGCCTAAAAGTTCGGGTCCCCATTGATTTCAATGGGGTTCGTTGTCCGTGCGATCGTTCGGGTTCCGTCCGGACCCGGACCCGGACTTTGTCCCGAAGTTCGGACGGACCAGCAGAACCCGAACTTCCAGGTGTTCGCTCAACTCTAATTCTATGCTTTAAGGTGAAAAACCTTCTGTGCTGCAGTTTCCCCTAGACCCCCCCCTCCTCTTTCTTACCTGAGCCTGTTCCAATGGCTGCTGTTTCTCTCCTCATTGGACAGATTGATAGCAGCAGGAGCCATTGGCTGCTGTCAATCAAATCAAATCCAAATCCAGTGACACTGGAGCAGGGGGTGGGGCCGAGTCCCACTGTCTGTGTCAATGAACACAGTAGCGGGACTTTGGATTGAGCCTGCAGGTGTGCCCCCAAGGAAAGTGGCTTTCAGGTTCAGATAAGCAGAACGCTGGACCCCTAGGACAGGTGAGTGTTATTTTATTAAAAGTCAGCAGCTATAATATTTGTAGCTGCTGACTTTTATTTTTTTTTTTTTCAAAAAGGCTAAAGAACCTCTTTAAAAAAATGAACATGGTGAAAGTAAAGCACCAGTTAAAGCACCAGGTAAACGTTTAAACATTCTCAAAAGACTTATCCACTTGTATCCAGGTTTTGTGTAATATTGGATGCATTGAAATGTCTAATGCTGCTTGATGGGCTTCAGAAGTGTTTGATGCTATTTTCCCTTTTTTTTTTTTTTATAAGCCAACTTGCATTCTCAGCTTATTGTTCCTAAAAGAGAATAGAGATGTAACTGCGTTCATTTTACAACCATAATAATGCTGTCTATTTTGTGCTTGGAACAGAAGGAAGGACAGTTTCCAAATTTTTAAGACAGGCTTTTATTCTGTAGCCAGTTTCCAGTACCGTGTGTATTGCTGACTCTAGGGCTTCGGTCAGTTCCTATTCCTATGATGTTAGTAAATTACCCTGCCAAAAAGATTTTTTTCAAAACTTTGATGAGCTTCACTGCTCTGCTTCATTGCTTGAATAATCAATAGAAAATATGTGTTTGTCCTTTTAAAACACATAAAATGCATTACAAGAAATGTTTTGTTTCCCTATACAAGTTGTGTTCTAAATCCTTGCACATACTCCTGGGATCATTTTCAGCATCACTGCATGTATACAAACCAGAACAAAATCTTGAAATAAAACTCTGTTCTGTTTTTTTGGCTTACCTTTTGCTAACCTTTTACCTTTACATTAATCATTTAAAATGTATTGTTCATTTAGAACTGTAAATATTTCAAGGGGTTATAATTAGAGTTGAGCAAACCCAAACTGTCCCGAGAAAAAGTCTGGGTATTTTTACACGCCTGTTGAATAACTGTAGGGCAGCCAATCAACAAGTGTTTCACTCGTTTGCCCTTAGAAGCTATCACAGCCATGCCTACTAATGTGAAACACTTGTTTATTGGCTGCCCTGCAGCTATTCAACAGACGGGATCAAATACCCGAACCCAAACTTTTTTTCAAATGTCCGGGTTCGGGTCACGGACACCCCAAAGTTCGGTACGGACCCGAACTTTACAGTTCTGGCTAGCTCAACTCTAATTGGGCTCTGTTAGCTCAGTTGGCAACATTTTTGCATATTTAAATACTGCTTTTACATTGCAGTTAGACAAATATTTTTTTTTTTTTTTTGTGCAAAATATTACATTTGCGGCCAGCGGAGCATTTCTTGCACAAAATGAAAAAGTGCATCTACATTGCTGGTTTTAAAAAAGAAAAATTCTAAATACTACATTTGCGGCCAGCGGTGCATTTCTTGCACAAAAATAAAAAGTATGTCTACGTTGCTGGTTTAAAAAAATATATATATATTCTAAATACTACATTTACGGCCAGCGGTGCATTTCTTGCACAAAAATAAAAAGTGCGTCTACATTGCTGGTTTAAAAAAAAAGAATAATAAATATTGCTACATAGTACATTTGCACCTTGCTGTGCACTTCTTGCACAAAATTAAAAAGTGCGTCGACATTGCTGGTTTAAAAATAAAATAAAATAGTGCTACATACGGTAGTACATTTGCACCTTGCTGTGCATTTCTTGCACAAAATTAAAAAGTGCATCTCCATTGCTGGTTTAAAAAAAAGAATTATAAATAGCGCTACATAGTATAGTTGGATAGCTCCTCCTCCTCCAGCGCCACTTCCACCTACACCGTCACGTCACCACCTCCTCAACCCCTTACTCCACATCCACCTCTTCCTCCATTTTTTATTTTTTATGTGATTTTAAGTTATTTCACTATCCACATTTGTTTACAGGGCACTTTTCCTATTCTTACCCCCCCATTTTGCTTCCTTTTGCAGCCTTCTAGCCCTTTCCAGGACTTTTTTAGAGCCATTTTAGTGCCCAGAAGTCCGGGTCACCATTGACTTCAATGGGTTTCGGGTCAAGTTCGGGGCCGAACTCAAACTTTTTCACGAAGTTCGGCAGAACCAGCCGAACTCGAACATCCAGGTGTCCGCTGACATTCTACCGTAAAGTGAAAATGCAGTTAGATTTGAAGCCTGGTAGGTTTCTTATATCTCTTGGGCTTGGGGTAGGCAAGGAAAGTGTCTGAACTGAGTATTTCTCAGTTTAGACACTGGCTCTGCTTCTGGCTCTTTTCTTGTCCACTTGGCAGTTAATATGTTTCCAGTAAAGTATGCAATAATTATTTGTCATTTTGCACGGTAGGAGTAGGTACACAGAGAGATCACTTTAACGCAGTTGGTCAGCTGTAATATTTATTGCAATGTATGCAGATCAAAAATCACTGTTTCTATCCCAAGGTTTGCTAGAAATGAGTAAGGGTGTATCATTGTACAGAGGGCTCATTCAGAATCTTTAGTTGGTCTGCTTCCATGCCACTCTTCAAGTTTCTTTTTTCGTAATATAAAATAAAAAATTGAGGGGTGTGGTTTGGTGCCGAAACGTGATGGCTGCCTAACTGAGCTGCTCCGTGCATAGAAGTCCAGCATTCAATCTAGTTGGAGAAAAGAGCCACGCCACAATGGGGAAAAACAAAGGGAGCCAGTCCCAATCATGGTTCTGCTCGCCCAGGGACCCAGACACACAAATAAGCCGGAATATCCTGGAGCTTTTCCGCACCCAGCCACAAGAGGCTGTGGCTTCATCTCAGGCCTCCACCAGAGCCGCACACATACAGCCTGAGCCCATCCAGCTCGAGATGCACACAGTCATTGGCAACAGCTGCTTACCCCGATTGCCACCAAGCCTCAGTGATCTGCGCTCAGTCCTGCAGATAAAGGACACCTTAGCAATATTGGACCTCCGGCGGGATGTACACCACATGGCCACGAGGCTGGATGACCTAGAGGAGGTAACAAAACGACATGACTTTGACATACATCACCTACATCAGGCATCAGATGCCCACACAATACAGCCCAGGGAGCTGCACAGGCATCTAGAAGACCTAGACAACAGAGAACGATGCCACAATGTTAGAGTGAGAGGCATACCAGAAACAATAGAAAACAGCCAAATTGTACAGGCCACAATAGCAATCTTCAATGACATACTGGGCAGACCACCTGAATCCCCCATTGATTGTGAGTGCCTCCACAGAACATTAAAACTTGGTGAATTTTATTCTAAAAGAGGAAATCCTCAGGAGGGCAAGAGATCGCCAAGAAATCTTGTTCCAGGGCACTGAAATTAAGATTTACCAAGACCTTTCGCCTATAACGCTCCAGAGATCTGTGCCCATTACTTGTCCTGCTACGCACTAAGAGGATCCAATACAGGTGGAAGTTCCCCTTTTGCCTCTCTGCTTCATGACAAGGATGCACAGATAACTTGAGTGTCCAAGAGGATCTACAATCTTTCTGTGAGACCCTAAACCTCCCCACCATTCACTTGCCTGCCTGGCACAGCTATTACCGCATACCATCCATGAGAAAAGCCGCTTCTATGGACACTATACTGCTCCAAGATGACTTCCACATATGCCGACACAGATCATCCTCTTCACAACCACTAGCATTAATAGATGCTGCCAACAGGAGACCCCGCCATGATTGATCTGTCTAACCCATTGGAAATACATGTGCAATTGCACTAGATAACAGGCCTAGAAACCTTTTACAATATTGTTCTTCTCCCTGCATCCTCCAGTTTAAACTGTAAACTTAAGGTAACCCTATCTGTTGAACTACCACCATTATCGTACAAAACGTTCCACAATCCCGAGCGTTTAAAGGCACAGCCCAGCAAATGAGCAGGAGCTGACTCCTATTGACAATATATGTCCAGTCATCTGCAATTATGACTTCCAGAAGACTATTACATGTCAGTGGGATTCACTATTGTATATATATGAAATATTACACAATGTTGTATAATATTTCATATACATATACAATTATGTAATCCAATTTCATATAAGGCATTGAAAGAGGTACAAACTGACCCGCCCATACTACTTACAACTTACATATATCCTTTCTCCCTCTTCTCATTCCTCTACATTAACTTCTATTGACTGGAGCAACCCACCCTTTTGCCTGTTATGTCCCCCAACTCTTCCCAACTATCTGCAAGTATACAGCTTGACTCCACCAAAGACTGACAAAACAAACTGTGCATGGAGGGGAAAGTGTGTTACAAAGACCCTATACATGTGTCTAGGACAAATAGATAAGTATACGGGGCAGGTACAAATCTAGGCACCCAGGTTGGGACTTCTATCCTGATACGGGGACCATAGGTGAAACTTAGGAGAAAACCCTTCTTGTTCTCTTAGCCTCCTCTTAAAACAACTTCTCCCCCCTGATCTTCTCCATGTTGAAACACCTGGGGTCGATGTGCTGGGAAACTGTTGCTATAGAAGCATATTAAGACTTAAAGAATACTATATATTACATTTCAAAGTGGTTGAATAGCCCAGGCAACCACATGGCAGATGGGACTGTGAGACATTTGCACGACTCCTCCAACCCAATCCAATGTACTGCACTGGAAAGGATACACACTATTTCAGCTACAGTATGTGATCTGCCCGTGACCCTGAACACTATACTTTCACAGCTAAGTTCACTAACCCCTGCAGTCCATCTCTTCTCCTACCACGTTCCCATCCCTTTCTTCCCTCCATCCCAAATGATTGAAGCTACATAGCTTAGCCCCGCCACGGACCGCAAAATTTATCTATGCATTATTATAAGTGAGCATGTCTGTTACAGAAAGCCTATGTATGTCTAAATTTGGGTCGACCAGGTGATTCTGTATGGAAGACTCAAGAGTGGAGATTTGTTCCCCAACTGGATTGGTTATTGGAAACTGAACCTGCGAGATACCTAGTGTACATATCCTGTAACTAAACCTCTACTAATTACGAGGGCGTTTATATACTGAGGCTATCACTCTCTATAAGCAAGCCGTTACTGCTGCACATAAGGACATAACATTAAAATCTATGAACATGCCTTCGACACAATCCCTCCCCTCTGGATGTTGCCATGCTGGGTTACCTGGGTGACATATGCGAAGACCTTAGGTAGATGAGAATGAGGTTAAGGTTTTAAAAATGTTATATGTTAAATTAAAAAAGGGGGCTGCGCTAAAAATTATAACAGAAATAACACATGCAAATGAATGAATATGGATAAATAAAATGACCCATACAACAATAAATTCTGCTTAAACTAATAAAGGTTATTGCTACACTTTAGCTAGGCATATAACAGATAACCTCAATAGTCTCTGGTAATGGGCAGCTGTATAGCCCAAAGAGATGATGCCATTATGGGCACATGTAGCAATGAGCCTGGCTAACATTTATAGCCCTGCCAATCCCCTTAGCCCAATACAATTCAAATAAATGTGGGTCAAATAATTATTAAAATTTCAACTGTAAATAGTAAAAAAGTGAAAAGATATGTATGTGTATATCACATGATAGCAAAACGTATATTTATACAATGAAATTTAAACCATAGTGATAAAAACATCAAATCATAAATAAAGTATCAATAAAGTGGTTAATAAAGTGCTAACCTTCTAAAACAGTTCATGTGCTTCAAATCCTTCACTGTTGTGAAGATTCAAATCCCAGAAAAAATAAACAGTTCAAATCCCAAAATAGGTGCTTGGTGCTTCACTCATCAATCAGTAAGTGCTCCAGTGCTGAAAAACCATTCCAAACGTGCTCTTTGCTACTCTCCCCCTCTCTCCTCCTACTCACCAGAAATCAGTGACCCACAGCTTTTCAGTCTGGGGTCAAAAAGTCTTTTTCTGGTGGTTTATCTTATTGGTAGTGATGAATACAGACTGTCAGCGCCGCTGCGTCAAACAGCTTGTATGAATGCCGATGCTTGATTTAAAAAAAGAGAAGAGGTTAAAATATATCTCAGAAGTATGTAACAAACATATGTTATGTACAATACAGTAAAAAATATATTATAATAAAATTTCAATATACAGTAAGCTGAACAGCTGAAATATCATACTATATATAAACTGACAGACATCTGTGAAAATGATTGTTTACATAAAATTAGCATAAAATAGGTGTGCGTAATTAGAAAGGGTCTATAAATGACATAAGAAATGTGATAAAAAAAAAAAAAATATATATATATATATATATATATATATATATAATATATATATATATATATTTATATATATATATATATATATATATATATATATACAGTATATATACTAAGGAATATTTTAAAATTTAAATGAAAAAATAAGAGAAAAATGTATGTGGAGACTAAGGTTGAAATTAGAACATAGCTAATCCGTAAGGGCTATCTTGCATCTGGACCTAGCTGATACTACTAACTAATACCGTATAAACTGGAGACCGACCCTCTCTGTATACTAATGTATACATATACATATAGAACTATATTGAAGATATATGGATGTGGACATAGGGGGATTCCTAATCTAGGGGTTAAGCCTAAGATCCCTAGGGTGCTATATCCCCAAAAAATTATTGGAAGGACTATTACTTACTGTTGATGATCAATACCCCTTATCAACATGGATATCATCCCTTGTTGGAAATAAGGATTTGCATAGAACCCAGAAAATTCAATTTGAAAAGGAAAAAGCACTAGGGGTCACCATTGGTGCTGGACCCTAAGAACGCATTATTAAAACTACCAGTTGGATATGAAACAGTTAATGTCTAACTCAATATTGAGTCCCTGTGGATGCATGCTACCCAAGCGGTAAATCCACTGGGTTTCGTTCTGTGAAACAGCCTGTTTTAGGTTGGTGCCCCTCCAGTGTGCTTCTATCTTTTCTAGCCCACAGAAATAAAGTAATGAGGGGTCCCTGTTATGAGCCAATTGAAAATGGTTGGATAAACTGTGGACTCTATACCCCTTATTGATGTTATTGAGATGTTCTCGTAGTCTCACACTAAGTTTTCTTGTGGTCCTCCCTATGTATTGGAGCCCACAGGGGCAGGTTAAAAGATATGTGACATATGTACTCGCACATGTGATAAATTTGTTAATCTCAAATGAGTTCCCATTCACATTCGAGAAAAAATGTGTTGTTTTCCTGGTTCTAAAACGGGAGGTTTTACATATGGCACACCTGCCACAACTAAAAAAAAACACTTGATCCAGGAAAGTGAAGGTTTTCCTGGGGGGTTTACTACATTGTGTGCCAATTTAGTACGTACTGTTGGAGGCTTTCTATAAATGAATTGTGGTCTTTGTGGTAAAAACGTTTTTAGATCTTTATCCTATCCTAATATATGTCAATTTTTTGGAGAATGGCTTCAAATTGTTTATACTGTCTGCTATATCTGGTGATGAAGGTCTTCTCATACTCTTTTTCTTTACTTTTTTCCTTCTTTTTGAATAGATCTTTTCTGTTCCTTTTTGCATACTTGTTCTTTTATTTTTCTGAGGTCTTTTAAATGGTATCCTTTTTCATAAAATCTTTGAACCAATAATTCAGCTTGGTCATCATAATCATTTTACACAATTCCTCCTGATCCTTAGTATCTGACTCTTGGGTATAGAATTCAGCCAGTTCGGGTGGTGGCAGCTTCCTTTGGGGATATAGCTGTTCCGGTCAACTTCCTTAAAATGAGTTTTTGTTACCAATTTGTTCCCTTTCTTAAATAGGACAAATCCAAAAAGTTGATCTTGTTTTTGTTGAAAATGGCAGAGAAGGAGATCCCATAGGGGATTCCTGTGATCCTGCCCATATGATGAAGATATCGTTGATATATCTTTTGTAGGCCCTAAGCACTGGAAGGTGTCTCCCAAAAATAGCATCTTGTTCCCAGCGACTCATAAAAAGATTGGCAACTGAGGGAGCATACTTTGCTCCCATGGCTACCCCACGTTTTTGTCTGTAATACTTTTTCTCATGCCAAAAAAAGTTATTATTCATGGCCAACTCTAGGAGTTGTAACAGGAAAGTTTTCTGTTTTTGTTTCAGTCCTGTATTGTTGAGTACCTGGTAGTTTTTCTCCCGATTTTGCACATAGCAAGCTGCAGTATGTTTAAACACCCTACCAACATAATCACATCAGCGTGGGTTGGTTAATATTATATATACCATCACTGAACATTTAAAGCCCCAACACAGCACAAGTGGGCTTTTTCAGGACACTATCAGAGCTACTAACAGGCTTTCAATCAGGCCTGACCATTCTAGGAGGAGACTTCAGTCTAGCACTTCATCCTCTAGTAGACACATCCAATGGCTCTTCATCTCTACCATACAGAGCCTTAAGCCAGATTAAGTTACAACTCCAAAACATCATGCTACATGACACTTGGTGCACCCTACATCCCAACAATAAGGATTATACCTTCTTCTCAGCCTCGCACAATAAATATTCTAGAATCGATTACTTATTTTTATCCTAGAAAGACCAGAAAGAAATGTGACTATTGACCCTACCAGAGAAAGTCCCAGTTACAAAAATCTGGTGTCTAGACTCCTCCTTATGGGAATTCTTGCTAACAATGACAGCCTGGATGTAGCCCCACTCACCCAATGGGAGGCGCATAAATGCGTTATTAGAGGCAAATGCCTAGTACTCAAAGCAGCTCAGAAAAAACCCATCAGGCTACAATTTCAGATTTGCTTCGCAGAATTCATATCTTAGAAGTAGTCCACAAACTGTCTCAAGCCCAAGAGACACATCAAGACCTTGTACAAGTAAGGCAACTATTACTTGAGGAACTTAATTGCAAAGTTTGTCGCAAATTCACGCTTTCCCAGAAACTGTTCTATGAACAGGGGAATAGGCAACCCAATTCGAACACTTTTATTCTGAACTATACAACTTACCTCAACCCTCCGGCTCACCCGACCAAAAGTCATGCTCGTACCATGCTCATTAAAAACTTTCTTAAGAAATACAGCCCTAAACCCATCCCCAAGTCCGAGTGAGCAGATGCGTGAGAGTCGTCTTCTGTCCTGTGCTCCTTGGAACCCTGATGGTAGGGCTATGTGGCATCTGACCACGCTCTGAGTCTGGAAGCTGGAGCGGGTGTTGGGCATTATCTGACCTGCTGGTGGTGGCCTGACAGAGTGGAGGGATGCACTGCGGGGGGGGGGGGGTCCCTGGAAGCCCAACAAAGTTTGGCAAGTTTTCATAACACAGAGGGGTAGTGCGGTGAGGCAAGGAAGTGTGCAAACGGTATCTTGTTACACTGAATCGGTGTGCAGGTGGCAACTTGTTATATTGTATTGCCCATGGAAGCTGCACCATTCACACAGGTTGCATTCTTGTTATACTGAACTGTGAACATAAGCTTTAAGCTGTATTTTTCTGCACTGAACTGTGAATATAAGTTACAGCTTATTATACTGCACTGCCCATACAAGCCAAATTTTATCTTATTGTACCACCTACACAGGCTGCATATTACTGCACTGAATTGTGGATACAAGCTGCAATGTACTATACCACAACGCCTATACAAGCCAAACTTTATTGCGTGGTACTGCATATACAGGTTGCATTTTTTTTTGCACTGAACTGTGAATACAAGCTGCAATCTACTATACCACATTGCTCATACAAATCGCACCTTATTGGGCTATATTGCACATACAGGCTTAAAACCAGGTCCAGTAAAAGGACTGATTTCCAGTTTACATGCAGGGATGGGTAGGAGGAAAGGAGAAGATAGGGTAGAGCTTCCTGTTAAGGAAAAATGGGAGGAAGATATAGGACCAATAACCGCAGAGCAGTGGAGGAACATTTTGTAGACGTACCCGCAGGTGTCAATGACCCCCTCCCAGAAAGTATTGCATCTTTTCCTGCTGCATAGAGTTTATTATACCCCAAAGTAACTATGCAGATTTGGGAAAAGACAAGATAATAAGTGCCCCAGACGTCAGGGTACAGGATGGTACATATGGTGTGGAGGTGTCCAAAACTGCATAGGTACTGGGAGAGGGTTAGTGGAGCTATAAATATGGTTTTCAATACTTTGTTAGAAGTGGAAGCATGACAATGTATAATTAGTGGCGAGATGGAGGATGGGGCCGGGGGGAACTTACCCACCGCTATATTGGGCTGCCTGTTTCAAGCAAGGAGGCTGATAGCTCAGAGGTGGCAGTCGGCAATTCCCACAACTTTGGATGATTGGACAAAGACAATAGATGAAACTATATGGAAGGAGAAAAGATTATCAGTAAATTTGAAAAAAATGGGGTCCTGGTTGGCTAATAAGGGATACCCACTCTAGAACACAAAAAGATAATATGGTCACACCTGGTGATGTGGCTGTTGTGTGGTGGGCGAGTGGCCCTGAGTGACGAATGTGTGCTGTGAGATTGGGATGTGAATATGTATAGTAATGGATTAAAACAGTTAAGGATTGACATGAAGAATGAAATTGGGGTGGAGGTGGGAGGGGTGGGAAAGTATGTGGTATAATGTTTTATGTATTTATATTTCTACCTATGGAAGCAAAGAAAAATGTAATAAAGATGATAAAATTAAACAAAGAAAAATCCTATCTCTGAGGAGGAATTGAAACAAGCCGTGAAACAACTTAAACCAGGCAAAAGCCCCAGACCGGTGGGTTTACAGCAGCATTTATCAAAAGATTTCTAGACTCTCTTACCTCTCTCCTTGTCTTCTTCACACTTCCATTTCATAGACTACTTGACGCACACATAATGGTCATACCTAAAGAAGGTAAAGATGCCTCCTCAGTAACAAACTATAGACCAATCTCCCTATTAAACCTAGACATCAAGATTTTCACAAAAATCATGGCCAACCACCTACTACCAATGCTACCTTCCCTGATTACCAAGGATCAAGTCAGTTTTGTTCCAGGAAGAGAGGCCAAAGATAACACCACCAAAGCTATTAACTTACATCGCTGGCTAACGTCCTCGGGACAAAACGGCTTCTTCTTGTCCCTGGTAGGGAAGGGTGAACGGTTCGGCCCGAGCATACATTCGGGCCAAACTTCAGTTGTTTGCCGATCCCTGAATTTAGAACATTATGGGGTGTTTGGCGTGACTTTGGCACCGCCGAACGCCCCATAATGCATAGTCCGCAGACGGCGAGCACAGCTGCTCCTCCATGGGAGGGCTGCCGCCGTCTGCGCTCAGTTTGTTTTGACAATTTATCTATAGTGAAGGGCGGGGCTACCCAGTGAGGTACAGGTGACCCCAACCCCTTCTGACGTCATGTGACATCAGAGGGGCAGATCACTCAATTAGGTCACTGGGTGGCCCTGCCCTTCACTATAAATAAACGGTCAAAACAAACCAAGCTCAGCCGGCGTTAGCCCTCCCATGGAGGAGGGGCTGTTGCAGCTTTTTTTTTTTTTTCAGGTCATTTTAAATGGCTTTTTTCCTTTACAAATGTAATTTTGCTCTAGCACTGTTCTAAACATCACAAAAGAAATATTTAATTTTTATTGTTTCACTTTAAGCATTATAAAAATCACTGCTGCTCAAAAAACTATGATTTAAAAACTTTTTTTTGCATTGAAACATGTCCCCTAGGGCAGGAACCAGGTCCCCATACACTTTTTATGGCAATAACCTGCATATAAGCCTTTAAAATGAGCACATTTGCATTTTTCATTTTCGGGTTCCATAAATTTTAACAGTGTTCGAGTGTTCAAATTTTTTGTCTGTTCGCGTGTTCTGATGCCAACCGAATCGAGGGGGGGGGGTGTTCGGCCCATACCTAGTCCCAGGATGTGGAGAGCGCATTTGACAAGCTGGCTTGGGGCTACCTGGGGACGGTTCTTTGCCACATTGGGCTCCAAAATCGCATGCTCGACTTTATTATGTCTCTATGTACCACGCCCACAGCTAGAATCAAAGTTAACGGTCACCTGTCGAGTGTCTTCTCTATCCATAATGGGACTAGATAGGGATGCCCACTTTCACGATCCTCTTCATACTCACCTTAGAGCCCCTCCTGCGTCCCAAATCTTCTGAAAGACTTTGAATTGTTTCAACACCTCTCCAACCTGAAAATTAATTTTGCAAAATCCCATGCACTGAATGTGACTTTCCTGGATGAAGTGGTCACCCACTGCCAAAATAATTTCCCTTTCCAGTGGCAACCTAATGCGGTCAAATATTTAGGCATCCAACTTATAAGATGTCTCTCTGATCTGTATGCAAAAAATTATTTACCCATTTTACGAACTATATCTGACGACCTAAAGAGATGAGACAAACCATAATTTTCTTAGTTTGGTCGAGCGGCCATTTTAAAAATGAATGTCCTTCCCCGGGTCATGTACAATATCTCACAAAAGTGAGTACACCCCTCACATTTTTGTAACTATTTTATTCTATCTTTTCATGTGACAACACTGAAGAAATGACACTTTGCTACAGTGTAAAGTAGTGAGTGTACAGCTTGTATAACAGTGTAAATTTGCTGTCCCCTCAAAATAACTCAACACACAGCCATTAATGTCTAAAGAGCTGGCAACAAAATTGAGTACACCCCTAAGTGAAATTGTCCAAATTGGGGCCAAAATGTCAATATTTTGTGTGGCTGCTATTATTTTCTAGCACTGCCTTAACCCTCTTGGGCATGGAGTTCACCAGAGCTTCACAGGTTGCTCTTCCATGACAACATCACAGAGCTGGTGGATGTTTGAGACCTTGCACTCCTCCACCATCCATTTGAGGATGCCCCACAGATGCTCAATAGGGTTTAGGTCTGGAAAAATGCTTGGCAAGTCCATCACCTTTACCCTCAGCTTCTTTAGCAAGGCAGTGGTCATCTTGGAGGTGTATTTGGGGTCATTATCATGTTGGAATACTGCCCTGCGGCCCAGTCTCTGAAGTGAGGGGATCATGCTCTGCTTCAGTATGTCACAGTACATATTGGCATTCATGGTTCCCGCAATGAACTCTAGCTTCCCAGTGCCTGCAGCACTCATGCAGCCCCTGATCATGACACTCCCACTAACAAGCTTGACTGTAGGCAAGGCACGCTTATCTTTGTGCTCCTCACCTGCTTGTTGCCACACATGGTTGACACCATCTGAACCAAATATGTTTATTTTGGTTTCTTCAGACCACAGTACACGGTTCCAGTAATCTATGTCCTAAGTCTGCTTGTCTTCAGCAAACTGTTTGCGGGCTTTCTTGTGCATCATCTTTAGAAGAGGCTTCCTTCTGTGACGACAGCCATCCAGACCAACTTGATGCAGTGTGCCGTGTTGGTCTGAGCACTGACAGGCTGACCCCCCATCCCTTCAGTGTCAACCTCTGGATATGACACTGGGCATGAATAAATGAAGGAAATTTCCCAAGCCAGTGCAAAAGGAACTTATTCTGGTAGAGCTGCTGGTGTGAATGGGTTTTGCCCAAAAAGGTTTGTATTGATGTCTATATTAACCGCGCTCTTTGGTCTAACCACTAAGGTAAGATGGCAACACTTTGCATAAGAATGAATATATATAAGTGCATATAGTGCATAAACCAATGTTTGTACTAAAAACACTAAAGTGCTTAAATCAAAATATGAATGTAAATAAGGTGCATTAATAGGAATGGCCCCTAGGGGTCGGGATAACTCCAAACTAAATATGCATACCAATAAACTGTGCAATGTGATTCTTAACCAGTTAACAACCGCCCCATAGACAAATGACGTCTACAGGGCGGTTGCTTAATTCTGGGAGGACGTCTATTGACGTCCTCCCAGAATCGCGCTTCCCGCGCGCCAACGTGTCAAATAACCATACGTATAAATCAAACCTCAATAGGGCTGGGGATCCCCGGTAAGGATAATTACGTGGAATAAATGTAAGTATAAAACTAAATTCGTGAAATCACAAAAATCATGTTTGTAACCAAATACGTGATATACGTGAATATATATAAGTAAGAATACGTTTCACAACGGTAGAATGGAATCACCAATCTGGTTTCTCGCGCCAATTATATCTGTAGTTATGTTTGGAAAAACCCGTTTTGGGTAAGTGTGGTCGTCGAGATGGTCTTATTCAAGGAAAACGTGACCGAACCCTTTAAAGGAAGTAAATAAGTACGG
>BLSH010346980.1:250753-269285 GCA_018402905.1 Glandirana rugosa | reverse complement strand
AGAAATAACCTGTTAACATATGACAATTTTGGGAAAAAAAATAAATAAATAAAAAATTCATTTTGCAAAGAATTGTGGGAAAAAATTACAACTTCAAAAAATTCACCATGCCTCTTACTAAATACCTTGGAATGTCTACTTTCCAAAAAGGGGTCATTTGGGGGGTATTTGTACTTTTCTGGCTTGTTAGGGTCTCGGGAAATGAGATAGGCCGTCAGTAAATCAAGTGTGATCAATTTTCAGTGATTGGCACCATAGCTTGTAGACTCTATAACTTTCACAAAGACCAAATAATATCCACTAATTAGGTTTTTTTTTACCAAAGATAGGTAGCAGTATAAATTTTGGCCAAAATTTATGAAGAAAAATTACTAATTTGCAAAATTTTATAACAGAGACGAAGAAAAATTAATTTTTTTACAAAATTTTCGGTCTTTTTTTAATTATAGTGCAAAAAATAAAAAACCCAGAGATGATTAAATACCACCAAAAGAAAGCTCTATTTGTGTGAAAAAAAGGACGCAAATTTCATATGGGTACAATGTTGCATGACTGAGTAATTGTCATTCAAAGTGTGAGAGCGCTGAAAGCTGAAAATTGGTCTGGTTGTTAAAGGGGTTTAAGTGCCCAGTTGTCAAGTGGTTAATATAGTACAAAATCAATAAAATAAAAAGGACTGTGAATCAATCATAAAGTCCAACTCAATGTGCAAATTTAGCAAAACTGTGTCCGATGGATAACAGATGGTGGTCCTTAATGCCCTGTGCAATATGACAATGAACAATAAAAAGTCCAACTTCAATGTGCAAATTAGCAAAGTTTTGTCCAATATGAATGAATATCAAATGCAGAGTAAGGTGACTTCACAATCTCCATTGGATTGCCAAAAGTGCATCAATCCAGATCTTCAGATGAAGTAAAGTGACTGTGCAATCCTCCACCAGTGAAAGATGACAGAAATGCCTGCTTACTAGATCCCTGTGATCCGCATCACAGAGATCAGAAGCACTTGTGGTTAAGTAGGAGTTCCATGGTGTCAGCAGTCAAGGTCCACTCGGCTCATGTAAAAATCAAGGAGGCTTGCATCATGAAGTAAGTCTTAGTATTTATTTAAAATAGATAAAACTAACAGGCAAATTCAAAAATGCAGGGGACGCGCCGAGCGCTCTACCTGCGTTCCAAATGAGCGGAAGTGACATTCGGTTGAGACCTTGCACTCCTCCACAATCCATTTGAGGATGCCCCACAGATGCTCAATAGGGTTTAGGTCTGGAGAAATGCTTGGCCAGTCCGTCACCTTTACCCACAGCTTTTTTAGCAAGGCAGTGGTCGTCTTGTAGATGTGTTTGGGGTGGTTATCATGTTGGAATACTGCCTTGCGGCCCAGTTTCCGAAGGTAGGGTTCATGCTCTGCTTCAGTATGTCACAGTACATGTTGGCATTCATGGTTCCCTCAATGAACTGTAGCTCCCCAGTGCCTGCAGCCCTCATGCAGCCCTAGACCATGACACTCCCACTAACAAGCTTGACTGTAGGCAAGACACACTTGTCTTTGTGCTCCTCACTTGCTTGCCGCCACACATGTTGACACCATCTGAACCAAATATGTTTATCTTGGTTTCATCAGACCACAGTACATGGTTCCAGTAATCCATGTCCTTAGTCTGCTTGTCTTCAGCAAACTGTTTGCGGGCTTTCTTGTGCATCATCTTTAGAAGAGGCTTCCTTCTATAATGACAGCTGTGCAGACCAATTTGATGCAGTGTGCCGTGTATGGTCTGAGCACTGGCAGGCTGACCCCCCATCCCTTCAAACTCTGCAGCAATGCTGGCAGCACTCATTTGTCTTTCCCAAAGACAACCTCTGAATATGACAATGAGCATGTGCACTCAACTTCTTCGGTCAACCATGACAAGGCCTGTTCTGAACCTGTCCTGTTAAACTGCTGTATGGTCTTGGCCACCATGCTGCAGCTCAGTTTCAAGTTCTTGGCAATCTTCTTATAGCGTAGGCCATCTTTATGTAGAGCAACAATTCTTTTTTTCAGATCCTCAGAGAGTTCTTTGCCATGAGGTGCCATGTTGAATTTCCAGTGACCAGTATGAGAGAGTGAGAGTGATAACACCACATTTAACACACCTGCTCCCAATTCACACCTGAGACCTTGTAACACTAATGAGTCATATGACACCAGGGAGGGAAAATGGCTAATTGGGCCCAATTTGGACATTTTCACTTAGGAGTGTACTCAATTTTGTTGCCAGTGGTTTATACATGAATTGCTATGTGTTGAGTTATTTTGAGGGGACAGCAAATTTACACTGTTATACAAGCTGTACACTCACTAACTTACATTGCAGCAAAGTGTCATTTCTTCAGAGTTGTCACATGAAAAGATATGGCTGGCAGGACTCGATGTCTGCCCGAGACCCGCCAATCTCTTTTAGCAGCCTCAGAACGGGGAACCGCCGTTGTAAACACTTGTTTGTAGCTCAGTTTGTAGCTCAATGTCTGCCCGAGACCCGCCAATCTCTTTTAGCAGCCTCAGAACGGGGAACCGCCGTTGTAAACACAAATTGTAGCTCATTTTTTGTTTATAGCGGCGATCAGAAATGACGCAGAGGTGATCAAATACCACCAAAGAAAGCTCTATTTGTGGGAAAAAAAGGACGCAAATTTTATTTGGGTACAACGTTACACGACCGCGCAATTGTCATTCAAAATGCGACAGCGCTGAAAGCCAAAAATTGGTCTGGGCAGGAGGGGGGTTTAAGTGCCCAGTAAGGAAGTGGTTAAACACTACTACTGGGCTAGCCATCTAGCCAGAATAATAGACTAGACAGTACATGACAAACTGAAAGACTGGGTACACCTTGAATGCTCCTTTTCTTCAATACCACTAGGATTGTCTCCATGGATCCTGCCCCACACATTCCTCTCCCTCTTCAGGAACCCCCTTTAATTGGCCTGACATTACGCAGCTTCAGAGAAGTTTGTACAAAAATAAAACTTTCTTAAAACCCAGGCCCTTTAACACCCATTCAGCTCAACCTGGCCTTCCCTCCAGGAATGCCCAAACACTTTCTGACAAATATCTGGCCACACTCCAAGATTCTAGCTCATCAGTTTATTTCAGGATGGAACACTTATAGAGGGTTCCAAGCTATCCACAAGTGCAGATGGCAACTCCTTTCCCTACTGGTCAGATTTCCAAATATGCCACTTTTTATGAGATATCGACCGTACTTCCACAATGTCCAGGTCGCTCACCCCATACGAATCATTATGCTCCCAAAATTCACCTCAATGTCACATGATCTCTACGAGCTCTTTGTGTCCACACCCTCCAATTTAGGGAAAGCATGCAAGGTATGGGAAAGAGACTTGCAAATAGAATTGTCTAAAGACCAATGGGAACACATCTTCACTCTTGCCCACAAAGGATCCATAAACGTCACAGTACAAGAAAATAATTATAAAACATTACCAAGATGGTACTGAACACCAGTTTTGCTAAATAGATTCAAATCTGACATGCCCAATAGTTGCTGAATATGTATGAATGAACCTGGTTCATCCCTACACATCTGGTGGACCTGTCCCTTGATTCAAACTTTTTGAGCTCAAGTACATGATATCACAAAAAGCATATCCACTCTTTAGAGCTTACACTAGCCCAACTTCTACTCCATCACTCAACAACACCTGCCCATTCTTACCTCAAATCCATATGATTGTTGCAGCCAAACTCTGTATTTCGGCATACCGGAGCTCATCACATGGTTCACAAACCATGGCAGAATGACTGAAAAGCGTAAGCAAAACTGCAGGGATGGAGGAGGTAATCTGTATAGCCAAAGGCACTCCTGCCAAATTCTCACGTACATGGGTCTGTTGGACCCATTTTCAAACCATTGATAGATACAAGACAATGGAACTGGACCCAAGCAAACCACCAAATTAAATATGCTACTTGAACCTCTACACCTAATGCCACAACTTCCACTTACACAGAACTATTGATGTCGGACCTCCCACCCCTACCCAAGGGATATGTCAGGTAGGCCCCCGTTAAAAAAAATATTCCAAGTACATACCTCGTCTGTTATAGAAGGCAAACCCAAGCTACTATAGAGACCGGGGAGGTGGATTCATCCCCCACCTAAATATACTGCCTTTCCTTACAATCCCCACCCTCTTCCCTACATATACCTTTTACCCCCTAACCTTTACCCCTCTATTTACCCCTATACACCCGACATATATACAGAAAGATACTCTACCTGTCCTGTCACGATTTACGCATGTCCACAGCGACTAGCTAACCAAGACGTGGTTCTGTGACTGGGAGTGTATGAGGGAATAAGGGAGAACTTATAATGAGCAGCAAGACTTCACTGTACTTTCACAGCCCCCACTACCTTTGGCCACCACTAGATGGAGACTCCACTCCAATCCAGCTGGCTGACCACACGCAGGCAGATACGAGTCTTACATACAATCTAAGGGTGCACTCTAAGGCTTGGGGAGCAGTCTAGCAATTAGTACACACTTCTAGGTTTTCTCCAGCTATTCGATAAGCTAAACCCCAGTGTTAATCACTCTTCCCGCTGTCCACACACCCACACACCAGACACCCAATAAATAATAGCCTGCCACCACCCAACAATTTGTCTGCAGACTGGCCTGCCAGGCCACCACACACACACACACACACACACACACACACACAGTTCTCCGTCTGGCAGATCTGTTAGTTTACAATCTGCATGCAATCTGCCAACACACAGAGCAATTGCATACCGATTGGCACGTAGCTTAGACTGAGTATTTAGTCACTAAAATGCAACAGCAATCTCTCCAGAGATATGATTCCTTTTTTTTTTTTTTTTTTTTTTCTTTACCTCTCAGAGACTGCCTCTCCCTTTCCCTTGTCTTCTTTTCCTATTTTTCTCTCATCTTGTCTCTCAAGGAAAAGACAACTCGGCAGGATGTGGCTTTTGTCTCATCATTGTGGTCTTCTTTTCTTTTTTACCCTTTTATGTTTTATTTTTACTTAAACCACCTCTTGTTTACTCTAGGCAACCAGTATCTAACTACCCCACCCCTCATATTGAGGTATTGAACTTTCTCCCCTTTATCCCCCCCCCCTCCCCTTCCCTACTTCCCCTCTTCCCTTTTTCCACTTTTATTTCTTTATTTTACGTTTATTTCTTTTTTCTTCTCTCTCTTGAAATTCTCCCAATTTCCCCATTTATTTTGGTGTTTATCTAGGGCATCTTTTTCTACGGAGATAGCTCTTTCCATTTCCCTCATCCACTCCACTTTGTCTATCCATTCCATTAGTGTCGGAGGTTCTGGGGCTCTCCAACGTCTCGGTATCAGGCTTTTTGCTGCGTTCAAGAGTAACGGAACTAACGTATTCCTATATTCCCCAATCTTCATTTTCGTTGCGTGTAATATACATTCCCATGGCTCATATTTTACTTGTTTTTCCGTTATTTTATTTATTGCCTTAATGATCTCTTTCCAGTAAATTGTTATTTTTGGGCAGGCCCACCATATATGTGCAAAAGTACCTATGTCTCCACACCCTCTCCAGCAGTTGGGGGATTCCTCACTATTTATCTTCCCCATCCTCTTGGGTGTCTTGTACCAGCGTGCTGTTAGTTTATAATTCATTTCGTTCGTCCCTTGGTCTCCTGCTGATGTACTTGCTAGTTTCAGGATTTTTTCTATCTCTTTCCCTTCCGGTGCTTTCCCTAGTTCTTTTTCCCATTCCTTTATATACGGTGGCGTTTCAGAATCGGCTTCTTGTGTCAGAATTTTGTATATTTTTGAGATTCCCCTTTTTGTGCATTGTGGTGTGTGTAGTAATTTCTCTATTTTACTCATTTTCTCTGTACCTCTCAGCGGTTGCGTGAGTGACTATGTGAAGTGCTGTATTTGTGTGTATCTCCATCTATCTAGTGGTTTCCTGCCCCATTCTTTCACTATTTCTTCGTATGTGAAAATTCTATTCCCCACCATTATGTCTTTTAAACTTATTTCTTCTTTTCCTGCCCACTGACTGAAATACATATATTCCTCTTTCCCTGGTCTAAAGAATTCTGTATTAAGTAACGGAATTAGTGGGCTGTTATTTCCCCATCTGTATCTTTTATTAATTTTATCCCATTCCCTTAAAATGTTTATTGTGATACTATTCGTGTTTTTTGCCAATTTTTTGAATTTTTTTGGTATCCATATTATCTTCCCGAGATCTGCCTTACTTCGGGTTTTCTCGATGTTTACCCATCCTTTCTTCCCCTTGTTGTGTATCCATTCCGCAATCCTTGTTATTGTTATTGCTTGGTAATATCTTTTAAAGTCCGGAACCGCTAAGCCCCCTTCTTCTTTTCCTCTCGTTAGTGTTGTATATGCAATCCTATAGCCCTTTCTGCCCCATATATATTTTAATGTGATTGTTCTTAATTTTTTGAAAAAGTCCTCGGGTATTACAGTGGGGATCATCTGGTATATGTATATTACTCTTGGTAGTATGTACATTTTAACCGCCATTATCCTTCCTATCCAGGATAGTCCTGCCCTGCCCAGTTTCTTTATCTGTTCTTTTAGTTTATTTAGTAATGGTATATAGTTTGCTGCGTATAGTTCTCCCTCCTGCACGGTCAGTTTTATCCCTAGATATTTCATCTCTTTCTGTTGCCATTTAAAGGGATATTTTCTTTGGATCTCTTCTTTCTCTTTTTTTGGGCAGGAGATGTTTAATATCTCTGTTTTTGCCGTGTTTACTTTGAAATTTGATACTTTCCCATATCTTTCCAGTTCTTCCATTATTTTAGGGATTGTGTTACCTGGTTCTTTTATATAAATCAGAACATCGTCCGCGTATGCCGCCACTTTGTGTTCCCTCTCCCCGACTTTTATCCCTTTGATCTCCTCATTTTCTCGGATCTTCTCCAACAATGGCTCCAGGGTCATTACAAACAGAATCGGGGAGAGGGGACACCCCTGTCTTGTTCCGTTACACAGTTCTACTATTGGGGATAGTCCCCCGTTCACTCACACCCGCGCTTCTGGTTGAGCGTATAAGGCAGAGATCCATCTCCTCATCTTTCCCTTCACTCCATACCATCTCAGTACTTCCCACATGAAGCCCCAGTCGACTCTGTCAAACGCTTTTTCGGCATCTATTGACATGAGTACGACTGGGGCTTCTCTTCTATCTTTTGTCTGCAGGGTCATTAGTGTCCTAAGACAATTGTCCTTCCCCTCTCTTCCCGCCACGAACCCCGTCTGATCCTCATGGACCCATTCTGGAAGGGCCTGCTTCAACCTTTCTGCCAAAATTTTTGATAGTATTTTTATATCCAGGTTTATCAAGGATATTGGCCTATAGTTTTCTGGTAGTGTTAGGTCTTTCTCTTCTTTTGCTATGAGTGTTATATGAGCTAGTAACGCCTCTTTCCTTATTTCTTCCCCTTCTGTTATTTTGTTAAAATATTCCCATAACTTTGGGATCAGGATCTCCTGGAAATCCTTATAGTACTGGGCCGAGTACCCGTCTGGGCCTGGGCTCTTTCCTTGCGGCATATTATTTATTGTCCTCTTTATTTCTTCTTTTGAAATAGGCTCTTCCAGATAACTTAAATCTTCTATTGGGGTCCGTGCTGGTCCTAATTCTTTTAGATATTCCCTACTCTCCTGGATGTCTTGTTCTTTCTCCCTTTTACTCCTTACCCCCTCCACCTTATATAGGTTACTATAGTATTTTTGGAACACTTTTGCTATCTCTGTTGTGGAGTGTACCAACCTTCCTTCCTCGTTTTTAATTTTAGGGATGAAATTTTGCATCTTTTTTTCCCTTACCCTTCTTGCTAACCATTTTCCTGACTTATTTCCCCATTGATATTTTTCTTTCTCTATTAAGTGGATTCCTCTTCTCCTATCCAGCTCCATTAAGTCAGTCAGCTCTTCCCGTTTTTCCTTGAGCGCCCCTATTCCTTCTGGGCTTCCCCCTTCCTTGTTTTGTTTTTCTATTTCCTGTATGTCTTTATATAAAGTGTCCATTCTAACTCGCCTTTCCCTTTTCTTTTCTGCCCCTATTTTCATCAAGACCCCCCTCATGAACGCCTTGTGTGTCTCCCATAGGGTTGACCTCGATACCTCCGGTGTATCATTGAGCTCGAAAAAGCTCTCTAGTTCTTTCCTCACCCTATCTGCTATCTTTGGATCCTTTATCAGGGCGTCATTTAGTTTCCAGATGTTTTCTCCCCTTAGTTCTTTTCCTGTTTCTATACTCACTAATACTGGAGCGTGATCCGAGACTGTTGTGGCCCCAATCTTAGCTCCTATCACCATCGGTATCATATAGTGTTCTATAAACACATAATCTAATCTTGAATATGTGTTATGTATTGTGGAGTAATACGTGTAGTCTCTCTGATCTGGGTTACACATCCTCCACGTATCTATTAATTGATGTTCCTCCATCAGTTTCTTCATACTGTCCTGTCTGTGAGGGGTCTCCCGTTTTGACTGTCTTTTAACATCCACCCTTGCGTCCATATATAAGTTTAGATCCCCTGTCACCACCAGGTGTCCTCTCTTGAAATCCCTCAATTTATTCAGGATTTTCTTCAGGAAAACACCCTGTCCTTTATTTGGGGCATATATGTTCGCAATGGTCCACTCCTCATTTTCTATGGTCCCTCTCACAAACAGGTATCTCCCCTCCCTATCCACTTTTTGTTCTATTATTTTGAACATTGTGTCTTTACTGAAGCCAATAGCTACTCCCTTCGACCGCCCAGATGGAGAGTCCGCATAATACCAGTTGGGGAACTGGGTGGATCTTAGGCTTACTCCTGATGAGTGTGATATGTGTGTCTCTTGTAGACAAATTATCTGCCCTCCTAAATGTTGTAATTCTCTCTTTACTTTATATCTTTTTTCTTGGGAGTTCAATCCTCTAATATTGTATGTTACAATCTTTATTCTCTCCATATTTTCCGTGTTCCTTCTTTCCTACCTGTTTTCCTTTTATGGGAAGTTTTCCTCTACCCCCACCATCCCACCCCTTCCTTCCCCCCCCCCCCCCCACAGCTCCTTTCTCTTCTGTTTCCGGCTTGGGCCTGGTGACCCTCCATTTTGGTGTCTCCTTTGGCCCTCGCCATCAGGGCTCTTTCGTCCCTTTTCTGGCGGGCAGGTCTTCTTCCCTCTTGGGTACCCGCCTCCATTCTACCCCCGGGATTTTGATCCCTTTGTAACCTGAACTGTTCCCCCTTAATGCCTGGCGTCTATTCTCCTAGTCCATCCTAGTTCTTCCTATTCCTGTACCCCTTCCCCCCTCTTTTTTTTTTTTTTTTAATTTATTATGTTCTCTTCTTATGTACGTTCCTTTTTTCTACTCTCTGCCATTTTTGCTCCCCTTCCACTCCTTTCCCCTCCCATCTCCCCCCCCACGCCCCCTCCAATTCCGGCTTCTGTATGTCCAACTTTTTGCAAAAATTATCTGTTTCTTCTGGGAATCTTAGTCTTGCTGTCCTTCCATTTTTTGTTCCTATTAAACAGGCTGGAAACCCCCACGTGTACTTAATGTCCTGCTTTCTCATTTCTTCTGTTAGCGGTTTCAGTTGCCTTCTTCTTGATCTCGTCTCCATGGCAATATCTGCGAATATTTTTACCTCCGTTTCTCCATATTTTGCCGGTTTCACTCTGATTTTTTTCCATATTTGTTCTTTGTCCTCGTACCTATGGAATCTGACAATTACATCGTGGGGTATGTTCTTTCCCAATGCCGGGGGTTTCCTAACTCTGTGGGCTCTCTCTATCGCAATTTTTTCTCCTTCTGATTTTCCTAGGATCGGCCCAAAGATTTTATCCACCACATCCTGCAGGTTTTCTTCTTGTTGGACGTCTGTTGTGCTTTCCGGGATATCTCGTATCCTCAGGTTCTTTCTTCTGCTACGATTCTCATAATCTTCCATTTTGTATCTGATGTTTCTTTGTTCGATCTGGAGGGCGCACATCTGCTCTTTTAGTGCCCTTATTTCTTCCTCTTGTTCTTCTAGCTTTTCTTCCGTTTCTTCCACCCTCCTCAGGATCTGGCCTAGGTCTGTGCGTAGTCCCACTAACTCTCCTTTGAGTGATGACTCTAGCCTCTGGAACATATCAGCCATTTCTAGTTTCGTTGGCATTGCTGCACCTTCTGTCTGTTCTTCTTCTATATCATCTATTTCATGTCCATTATTGGGTGGCTCTTGGCTGCTCCCCGCTTCTTTCCCGATTGACTGTCTTTTTTGGGGGCCTTTGTTTACTGCTTCTTTTTGTTTGCTTTTTGCTCCAGACGGCTTTTCTGGACTTTCCAGTCTGCTTTCCTGCACCATATATTTCTTGATGGTACTGGGGCTGGCACTAATCCTGGGAGGGTTTGCTCCTCCTCCCCTTGTCGTTTACCCTCTCATCTTTCGATCTTGGGAATATCCTGGGGGTATGGAATTGGGCTCGGTGGGATCTTATGTCTAGTATCTAGTTTACTTGTTTTCCCCCCCACCCCTCCAGGTAACGCCGTTTGTATACTCCCCAACTGTCAGCCGTTCCTTCACCCTCTGCTTTGTTACTTGCCGAGTCCCTTCGGGGCTTATGCTATGCGTGCTGTGCTGTAGTGTACTATCTGTACTGTCTATGGGTGCGTGGCTGGGGGAGGGGTGGTGTCAGGGGGGGAGGTGGAAGGTGGAAGGCTCTTCGGGAGTGTATCTAGGGAGGGGGTCTGTGGGGTTGGCGTTCACCCTTCGCCACCCCTTTACCCTTCTCCCCTGCTCCTCCCTCTAGCCTTTTTCTGCTGGTCTCTCGTTCTCTCTTTCCCTTTTCTTTTCCGCCTTCTACTTCACCTTTCATCGAATTATCTACTTGCTACAATGTCATTTCCTCCTTACGTTGCTTCTCCTTTCCACTTTCCTCTTATTCTCCCATTTATTGTGCCGCCCCTGTGTCTCTCTTATGTCTCCCGTTCTCTGCTCTTTGAGCTTATATTTGCAGCTTAAAAAGTTTTTAGTCTCCCACCATCAGAGCTTTACCGCACAGTCATTCCTTAACTTTAGTTACACTTTATCAAAAACCAGCACAAGGAGAAAAAAAAAAAAAGATAGATAGAGCGATACTTATCCGCCGCTCGCTGATTCATTCGCTACCGGGCTTCAATGCTCTTCAATGGCTCCCGTCTCTCCTTATCCATGCAGTATTGTAAATGGAGGGTCACGGCAAGGATCAGGGGCCGGGACCTCCGCCTCTCGAGCAGGCGGCTGGGCAGGTGCAGTTAGGCTGGGCCTAGGCTGAGCTTTCCAGTACTAGTGGGGGGTAGATCCAGGGTCCAGGCTGCGGCGCTCCATTGCTTTAGGTCCCTCTGCGCTTGGTAGCTCTGCCTTCCCCCTCCACTCCTTCGCTACCTTGCTTCACGCGCCGCGCCACAGGATGACTTCCTCCTCCTCTGACGCCACGGCTGCAGTCCACGCTACATCCGGTCTCCTCCCATTCCTGTGACGTATCCAGAGATATGAGTCCTAGCTTAGTACACAGAAGTCACTAATTAATTTTATAATTTAATAACCCGAAAGTGGGCAGTGCATACGAAATATATACAAAGAAAAAGGAGTTACAAAAAACACAATAAGATAATCAGATAACAGACATACAATTGGCAATTTGCCATGAAAATAAAACAGAAATAAACTTTACCGCAGCTTATCCCATGACAGAAGTATGTCGGAAAACCATATGGAGACTCCCTAGTTTAGAACTGACTTCGTGGAAGCACACTGTCCATATCTCAGGCTCCCCAATTTATTGAAATATGGATGTGGGCTGGACTTTGTCCCTTTGCCAATCAACCCAGGGGGCTGCTCCCGTCCCAGCCCACAGGATGTTTCGTGTTATGAAATGACCAGCGCCAAATTGGATCAGAACGTTGATGATCGCTCGGTAATGGATAGGATTTCTGACAGTGCATCGGTCCAATCGCGACAGTACCAATCACGGTCTGTCTGCCGCAATCAGGCGCCATTTAATGCTTTTGTTTGTTTTGCTTGGAATCTACACGTGCTACAAATACAGACTGACATGTACTGGTAGCCCATCGCGTGTATGATCCAAAGGAATTATTTTCATCTCTCTGGTGCTAATATTTTTGCTTTTATGAGAGATAAGATATATTCCTTAGATCTGCTAATCCCAACCAAAGTTTATAGACCCCCCGGAGCCTGGCGTCAGTTCTGGCTTAGGTCCTATCCTTTTCAAAAGTTAATGAAAGGATATATGTGCAAGACAGATATTGAATACTATATCTTTAATAACCCTGAATTAAACTACTTCTACAATTACACTACTTCTACAAATCACATTACATCTCACTAAGGCAACTATCCTTACGCTTACATTTATGTTATATGTCCCCTTTTGTGCCCTCAGCAACATCTCAAAAAACCTAGTAGTATCACATAAAACTTATGCCAGAAGAATGGCGGATACATATAAGATGGAACAATCCCATGACCATCCAGTTAACCAGCAATTGTATTCATTCCTCTTCCCCCAAGTTCTTTAGTATCGTAGAAATGAGGCTCAAGCTTTATGGACGTTTTCATATCTGTCAACGTACTTGCCCATGCTAGATTCCTTTCTATTTCAACCTGATGACTACACTCACAAATGTAGATTGCTAATTGTTTGAGATGCTTCCAGGTTTAAAAGGTATATGCGATGCGTTAATATATATCTTTAATTCTAGACCAATGTGCCTACGGTATGTCACTGCCATGTATTGTCCTTTGATGTCAAAATCTTTGTTGGAAAAAATAAAATAAAAAATCAACAGGGGTAGCTTGGGGACCACCCCAGTGCAGTACCTGGGCCATGTAACAAACACTTTTTTTAATGAACCACACCAGCATTTATAAAGAATGGAAAAATGAGCCTTGGATAGTTTGACCTTTTCAGTGAGCAATTCAACTTGTAATTCAAATGGTCAAGATATTGTTAGTGAGGATCTTTTGATTTTATAAAATCTTAAAGGACTGTGAGGACATGATACTTTTACATGCAATTTGTTAAACAGCTGGCTTTGGATAGCTTAATCTTCAGGTTTAAGTTTGGGGCTGTTTTGCTAAAGACAAATAGGCTGTTCAGTTTGCAAGGGAATGTTCCATCAGCAGTGAATGAGGTGAAGCTCTGCTGATTATTATCTTCCAATGTGCAGGCGAAAATATTTTTTTCCTATTTTCCTTACAAGTGATTGGGTATTCTTTGCAAATATACTTTTATACACATTCACTAAGCAAAGCAAATGTCTCCTTTAGGTTTTATACTACTACTCTTTATTAATTGTATTAATCTTCCATTGGCTCTGGGGCACATGCGTGTGCCGCCGGAACTGCACTCCCGCTGTGATTGGACACAGTGGGAGCCAATCAGCGGGTTGGGGCGGCCACGAAGGCCACCCACCACCAGCCACCCACAATCGTTTGCTGGAGAGACAGAACAGTGGTCTGGCTATGTAAACAAGGCAGACCATTGCTCTGTCAGACAGGAAGAGAGAGATCTGTGATTCCTGCTACTCAGGAACACAGATGTCTCTCTTTATCGAGCCAGTCCATCCCCCACACAGTAAGAAAGCACACCTAGGGAACACAGTTAACCCTTTGATTGTCCTGATGTTAACCCCTTCACTGCCAGTGTCATTTATACAGTGACAGCATTTTTTAGACTTTTTTAGCACTGATCGCTGGTCTCAAAAAGTGTCAATTAGTGTCAGATTTGTACTCCACAATGTTGCAGTCTCGCTAAATATCGCTGATTGCCGCCATTTCTAGTAAAAACAATAAAAAAATAAAAAGTCTATAAATCTATCCCATAGTTTGTAGACAGAAATAGTGACAGGGAGAGGGTGTACAAGGCTGTCAACATCCTGGTTAAATATGGAGAAATGTTCATCAAAAATGCAGATATATTGATCCCCATGGACTTTTAAGGCAGAGAGTATTGTACATAACTTTAAAAGACAGTAGCACCACTTTTATAAAGTACAAGACTTTAGGCTTGTGCACGGCTGAAAATTTGGTTGTTTTCGTTTTCGTTCCCTTCCTTTATTTATTTATTTGGAAATTCGGGAATTCGAAAATTTGGAATTCGGACATTTAAAATTTCGGGATTTGAAATGTGCGAATTCAAAAATTCCGAAATTCGATATTCGGAAATGCGGAAGTAAAAAATCCGAAAATTCGAAAAATCAGAAATTCGGGAATTCGGAAATTCAAAAATAAGAAAGAACATTTGAAATAATAACTGACTAATAAATAACTATTAAATTAAAGGTATTGGAATTTCCTTGAAAATATGGCTGTTAGTGAACTTAAATACAAAATTTATCACTAAGCCATATTTTCAATACCAATACCTATAATTTAATAGTTATTTATTAGTTAGTTATTATTTCAAATGTTCTTTCTTATTTTCAAATTTTGGGATTTCTGAATTTCCAAATTTTCGAATTTCAGATTTTCAGCTTTTCCAATCACCAAATTTCCAAATTTGCAATATTCAAATTTTCAGGTTTGCCGCTTTTTGGATTACCAAATTTTCGAATTTGAAAAAGCGAAAATTCGGAAAAATTCAGAAATTCAAATTGTGGAAATTCAGATTCGTCCGAATTGCCGAATTTCAAAAAAATTTGTTAAAAAACCAATTCGGAACTAAACAAATTGCACATGCTTACAAAACATGATAAAAGGGGCAAACGTAGCCCTGAGGACAACTATAATAAATAAGAAACAGTATATACAAGTGGATATAAAAAATAGGTATACATTGTTCAGCCATATAAAGTATAATCAAACCTAATATTGTCAAGTTTACCCATATACTGCCAGAGTAGTACTACGGTCAGTCCATAATGGTTTCTTGAATAGATTCCAACATGTTTCAGAATTATTAGGCTATATTCCTTCTTCAGGGGAATTGCATTCTGGGTGTTTTTTTCTTTTCTGAAACACAGATATAATCGTTGATAGTCACAGTGCAATACAAGGTATAAGAGAGGCTATTGATCTTCACGCAATATATCAAAGTATGCACCGCATACTTTTTTAAGGTAAATACTTACCTTAACATGGAACACTGTATCTGAGTCGGCACTCCGAGTACAGGGCCGACATCTTCCACCCAAAGCTACTTCCGGGTTCGCGGCTCCGGGGCTGTGATTGGCCGGAGCCACGATGATGTCACTCCCGCGCCCGTGCATGGGAGCCATCAGTTACGGCACGGCCCCATAGAAACGGCACCAAGCGGCCCATTTCTTCACTGCGCATGTGGCGATGACGTCGGCACATGCCAGTACATTGTGTATCTCCTAAATCATGCAGGTTTAGGAGATATACAGGGGACCTACAGGAAAGCCTGATTATAGGCCTACCTGTAGGTTAAAGTGGTTGTCATGACTTGACAAGCACTTTAATACTTACAATGAACAATATATAACACACAAATAAATGGAACAAGCATATGGACCAATGGAGAATCCCAGGATAATTAAGTTAGTGTGCACGGACCCACCAGGTGGACAAAAGCACACCCCCGGAAAAACCCCCAAACATTATATATATATTTTTTTTCGAACACCCTAGAAAATACAACGGCGGCTATTGCAAAACTTTATGTCACACCGTATTTGGGCAGCAGTCTTACAAGCACAATTTTTTTTTAAAAAAATTCACTTTTTTGAGTGAAAAAATAAGACAAAAGAAAAGTTTGCCCATTTTTTTCCATATTGCGAAAGATAATGTTACGCCGAGTAAATTGATACCCAACATGTTATGCTTCAAAATTGTGCCCACTCGCGGAATGGCGACACACTTTGCAAGCTAAAAATCTCCATTGGCGACGTTTAAAAATTTCTACGGGTCACATGTTTTGAGTTACAGAGGAGGTCTATTGCTAGAATTATTGCCCTCGCTCTAACGATCACGGCGATACCTTACATGTGTGGTTTTAACACCATTTTCATATGCGGGCGGGACTTAGGTATGCATTTGCTTCTGCGTGTGAGCAGTGTGGGGTGCTTTACTTTTTTTTTCTTATTTATTTTACTTTTCATTCTTTAATTTTACACCGTTCTTTAAAGAAAAAAAGATCACTTTTATTCCTATTACAAGGAATGTAAACATTCCTTGTAATAGAGAAAAGCATGGCAGGACCTCTTAAATATGAGATCTGGGGTCAAAAAGACCTCAGATTTCATATGTACAGTTAAATGCAAAAAATTTAAAAAAATGACAGTTCAAAAAAAAGAGCTATGGGCAGAAGTGGCTTGAGAAGCCGCTTCCGCCCTGCAATGTTATGAAGCCGAGTGGGCGGCATCTTCCGCTCACTCGGCTTCCTGTACAGGGGGGAACAGAACCGATCATCTGCGCCACTCCAGTAAGTGGCGAAGATAACGGGAAAGTGGCGGGGGGCACCTCTTCCGGCACCGATAAAAGTGATCTTGTGGTGAATCCACCGCTAAGAACACTTTTATCTTGGAGAGAATCGCCGGCGGAAAAAAAGGTATCTGAATGGTGCCTGTAGCTGCGGCACCATTCAGATATCACCGCTCAAATCAGTGACGTCATATGACGTCGTACTGGGGAGAAGTGGTTAAAGGGGTTGTAAAAAAGTAAAGTTATTGATAGAGTGCAAATGACCTGCATCCAAAGGGAGAAGGATTGTGGTAGCATATGTTTAGAAGTCCACTTGACGTTCCCAGCTGATTTCGATACCACCCTTTTAAACCCATAACAATGGAACCCCTGCCCCAAAGCACACACTGAAATACATACAACCAATTCACCAACGGTCTCCTGGCGAGGAAATCCCTCTTCCCAACCTCCTGACCCTATTCTATTTCCCCTACCTTTCCCTCTCTGACTTACCTCCGCTTCTCCTCCGCTCAACTTTTTTCTCTCCCCTTTCCTCTTTCCCCCTTAACCCCCAGCAAACTCCAAACTGTTGCTCTTGCAGGAGAGCACACCCCCCCCATAACATCCGAGACAGTCTGCACTAAGCTGCTCAACTACTTTCACCCTATCCGCAAGGTCTGGGTTACAGACAGATAATATAAGAAGCAAACGCCGACGTACCTAGTAAGAGTACCAACGCACCACAAATTAGACATACCTTCTATTAAATGCTCATGGAAAGTTTTACTTGCCTATGCCTATAAATCAATATGACTCTCAGTTTATTGTTCCATATGCTACTGTTAATTAAAGCGCCTTGCTAGGTACAGACTGCAGAGGTCGATCCTCACGCTACTCATGTCTCGCTGTTTTACTCTGAATTGTGTAACAATGTACACACCTGCTTGTATGTTCGTTTTTTCCTTTAATAAAAAATTTTGAACAAGAAGTCCACTTGACCGGCAATCTTAGGGCAGCTGTTAGTGAAGAACACAGATGTACTTCTGGGAGCAGGAGACAAAAATACACAAGAAGTGCCTCTAAGTGCAGCCGTATAAACAGATTTATTAAAAAACAAGTGGAGGTACTCACAAGGAAATGAAACAAGGGAGCATTGTGGTGTAAGCCACTGAGGGCTGTACTCGGCAGATACGCCTGGCAGACCAGAAGTGGAGGAGATGGGCTGAATGCTTCACAGGGCTTAGGAGTTGGGGAAATGTCAGTGGCTTCCAGTGCTTCCCGAGTCTCAGAGCGGTGGATTTGAAGTCTCTCAAACTTCACTTCTGGTTGCAGCAGTGGGCGTGCAGTACTGGCTTACAATGTAATGCTCCCTTACTTCATTTCCTTGTGAGTACCTCCACTTGTGTTCTAATAAATCCACTTGTGTTCTAATATATCTGTTTATAGAGGCACTTCTTGTGTATTTTTGTCTCCAAAGGGGTTGTAAAGGCACAAGGCTTTTTTATCTTAATGCATCCTATGCATTAAGATAAAAAACCTTCTGTGTATAGCAGCCTCCCCAGAACCCCCCTAATCCCTTACCTGAGCCCCTTCTCTCTGCAGCAATGTCCATGAGTGTCTTAGTTGTCTCAGACACTCCTCCTGATTGTCTGAGACACAGCAACAGTGCCATTGGCTCCCACAGCTGTCAATCAAAATCAGTCAAGCAATCAGGGGAGATAAAGGATAAACAGAGCTCTGACTTGGCTCAGGTGCCCCCATAGATAGCTGCTGGCTGAGGGGGCACTCACCAGAGGGAGGGGCCAGGAGCTGCAAAGAGGGACCAGGCTGCTCTGTGCATATCCAACAGCACAGAGGAAGTAAGTATAATATGTTTGTTATTAAAAAAAAAATGAGCCTTTACAATCACTTTACAGTAAATACGATCACATAGTTGTTGGGGAAATTGCATATTTCATATTCCTCATTAAGGTTGGCTTCACAAATCATATCCTATCCTGGTTACCTTGCATGACAACTTATTGGCATTTGAACTGCCTTATGGTTGGAATTACTCCTTATACTTTATACGTTAAAGGGGTTGT
>BLSH010346980.1:227531-239700 GCA_018402905.1 Glandirana rugosa | reverse complement strand
CCAATCTTGTAAGATCTATCGGGCTGTCCGTATAATTGACTGTCATGGTTCTCAGTACCATATCGTTATGTTATGCCTTTCACTGTTATTATCTGTTCAACTCTTTATTATTATTATTATTATTATGAAAATATGCCATATCTGCTCTGAGTCGTTATCACGACTCAGAGCCTTGCAATATTCTACCTTTTTGTATGTACATCTTACTCAATAAAGTCTCTTGGAAAAAAAAAAAAAAACAATGCAGTTCCGTATCACAAAAAATGGCCTGGTCATGAAGAGGTAAAACCTTTCGGAGCTGAAGAGGTTAAATACTATTTCGTAAAAAGAAAAATTAAAAAAGAGAATTAGTGTGTTGGATGCTTGTATATCCTTCCTGGATGTTAGAAGCGAGGTGACATCAGCACGTCGCTTTGCTCGAAATGTTTCGCCACACGTTGACGTCCTGGAGCAATCTGAAGTGGGATTTCATGCCGCACGGACTTCGTGGAGGGTTCCTGCTGAGACTGAGGCGTGATTGTTACTGCACCTGTGCTATGGAAAATTGATGTATGGTGGGAGTCGCCATTTTCGTATCCCTCTTGTACGAATAAAGGCTTTGGCTGGGTATTAGCCACAAGCGTGATAGACCTCCTGTGATGGGAGGTCCATGCAAGCTTGTAAGCGTGCATTTTTTTATGGTGAAGGTTACACTTCATTTACGGTGCTGGATAGTGTTAGCATCCCTGGAAGGACTTTTTTTTACCTAATCTGGATTTCTTATACTCCTCATCATGATCTGCATTGTTGGTGTAACATCAAACTTCAAGGACTTATTAAGGACCGTCATTTCATATTGTAATGTATACTTTCACTATGTGGATTTTTTTGTTTTAGCTTTCACAATTTATGTTTGTGTTTTAGCATAGCTCTATTTACAACAATTCAAAGCTAAAACCCAAGTTATCATTGTAAGATCTCCATTTTCTTCATGTAGCTGAATATTCAGCCCACGTCTTAGGGGTGACAGAATTTTTAACAGCAATACCAATAGGATTCAGATCAAATCCCACAGATGGTCCAGACATGGGAAGCCAATAGGATCTGCCTTGGCACTTAAACTGCGGACACAGGCTATCTGGAACCTAGACAAAGCATCTGCGATCGTATTATGAGTTCCAGATACATAACTTGGTTTCACTTAAATATTCAAACGCAAACATAAAGACACAAAATAATGAAGAAGCCTAATAACAGGAGGGGGATCTAGAAGAAAAGCAGTTAATGGTGAAAACTACCCCTTTATTGTCTAATTGAATAATAATACATTTATTAACAAAAAAAATCACCCCAAATCTCAAGGTACATTACGACTGAAAAAAGCTCCAGCAATAGCTTTATGATAAACCCAAGGGAGAGGCCATTTAACACAGCACCAATGGGTGCACCAAACTGCCACAAAACCTTTTGATTTGAACCTGCTGCTTCCATAAACAATTCAAAATTAGCTGCCTGAACAAATTCCTCCTGCAAGAAGGCCTTCCATTGAAAGAATCTAAAAACTGCAACCACATTAGCAAATCGGCTTTTAGGTCACTATTTAGCCGTATGTGGAAAAAAGGGGACTTTAAACCTGATGTTGCTAAATAAAGTCTCCTAGAAACAATTCTGTTGACTGGTATAATTCTACAGGCAAAGGCTAATACACCTAACAAAGACTAAAGCTTCTAAAACAATCCTTTTTTTCTCTTAATCAAAAAATAAATAAAAAATGTTGCCTTTGTGATCTTCTCTAGTGGCAAACTAAATTCTGACAAAATGGTATCTATATAAATACCCAGGAATTGCAATGAAGAAGAAGGAAAAATGTTTTTCTCCTATGCCAGGGGAATTCCAAAATGGCTCATAATAAGGAAAAATAGTTTCAATGAATAAAAACAAATGGGGGAATATGCTGGACCAATAAACAAAAAATCATCTAAATAGTGAATAATATTGTCAAAGCCAGATTCAAAACTAACAATCCAATGTAAAAGCTTGGAAATGTTTTCTAAATAAGAACAGGACAAAGAACAACCCTTGGTAAACACATATCATATCATAAAAGAAACAATTGTCAAAGAAAATAACCTAAGGAACTATAAGCTAGGGAAAACAGGAAGCAATCAGAACGTACACTAAATATCTTCTTTTGTCATTAAAGCTCCATGGCAAAAGGATCTGAATTTGAGTATTGCCTCCTCAAAGGAGGAAAAGGAAAGCAAAGAAAATGATTCATAATTTAATCATTAAAGCAGGATCATTTTGGGAATAACAGATAATGAATAATTCTACAAGAATTAGGCTCCTTTTTAGGAACTGCTCCTAACCGGGCAATTCACAAATTAGTGAAAGGAGGGGAAAAAAATGTCCCGCAATACAGCCTTCAGAAATCTCCTTAGCAACTTATTTCCTGACAATTTCTGGGCAATCGACAGCTGATATCAAATAGATGACGACATTACAACCCATGCCTGAAAATGTAGAAAGTAACAATCCATAGTCATGACCATCAGTTAGAAACTGTGCTATCTCCTGATTTGGATCTCCAACTTACTTTGAGATTTCAATTAAAATATTTACAATGCATTGTGCACAAGGTTTGGAGCAGGATAAAAAGTATTTCTGTGTAGCATCCAAGGAGAATGATACTACAGTTTGATATACCATTTTTCCAATATCCTATTTGCGTTACCAATATAATTTCTGCATGAATGTAAGCTTTAAATATTAATATTGAATCTCGGCTTTAAAACAGATCTTCAGTCACACTTTCTTATATTTTTTTTCTGCTAAACTTAATTATATCCAACTTTACTGCAGCAAATTTTTTGATCAATTGCTTTGTATAGCTATCTGGTGAAGACCAGCTGTGACTAGTATATCATTTGTACTGTATTGTAAGACACAAAACCTAATAATAGAAAATAAGCATGAACCCCATTATACTTTCCTTCACTATGTTCATTGTCTATAGTTTTATGTTTATGAGCAAACGTATTCACATTTTGAAACTGTCTTTTCCATTAACACATTTTTGATATTTGTTGGTGAGTTTTACATTGTACTCTTGCACTGATCTTTGTAAATGACCACTTTTAAAGAGAGTAGCGAGGTATTTAGTAACTACCTGACTATGGACTGATTAAGGCCTTAAGAAGGGTATACAAGTTGAATTTAGTTTCCCTTCAACCAGCAGGTTGAATGAAAAAAAAAAACTCACAGGTCCCTGCATCTACACAAACTATGTAGATGCAGGGATCTCTCCTGCTGCACTATTGTTTTTACATTTCTAAAGATTGTATGCAATGTAGAATCCTGGCATGCCTTGGTGTCAGGGTGAATTAAGGGAGTTACATCATTCCTGGGGACTCATTAAGTTGGGATACCTTCACCCCCTTCCAGTCCAGGCCATTTTTCAGAATGGTCACACTTTAAATAATCTTTTGTTCACAAATTAGTCATTTTAACATGTTATTTCTCTCACACAGCATAGGCAATCTTAAAATGACAGCCCAACACATTCTGCTATGCCCCCTGAATATTGGAATACTACATGTGTGAGACTTTTTTGCAGCCTAGATGCATAGAGGGGCCCAAAATCCAAGCAGCACCTTTGGGCTTTCAAGGAGCACGAATTATGCATCTAATTTCCTGACCACCTATAACAAACCCTGGAGCACCAGTACAATGGAATGACCACATTTTGGAAGGAAAACACCCCAAGGCATTTTTTGAATGGCATAACGAGTCTTTTGAAAATGTATTTATTTGCCACAAGCTTTTGGAAAATGCAGGAAAGAAAATTAAAATTAAAATTACTTTTTTAAACACAAAGTTGTCAGTTGAAAATATATTCCTAGCATAGGCATCCTTAGAATTACACCCAAACACATTGTGTAGGGTAATACCACATGTATGCGACTTTTCACAGCCTAGCCACATAGAGAGGCCAAAAGTCCAATGAGCTCCTTTGGGCATTCCAGAGGTATAAATTACTCATTTAATTTCCTGACTCTCAATCACATTTTTCTCGGCTCTGGAGCACCAAGACAGTAGAAACACCCACGAAAAAGACCACATGTTAGAGAGTAAACACTCCAGGGTAATTTTTGGGAAGCATGGTGAGTCTTTTGAAAATGTAATTCTCTTTCCACAAGTTTTAGGGAAATGTGGAAAGAAAATAAAAAATAATTTAAGTTAAGTTGTCAATTTAAAAAAATATTTCTCACACTCAGCATGGGCATACATAGAATTACAATCCAAAGCACATTCTGTTACTGCTCACAAGTATGGTGGTATATATCGGGCATTGTATTTTGTGCATGACACAAATCAACCACTTGTATCAAAACCAATGTACTGTAATGGTCGCTTCTATATTAATGGTCAGGGAGTATTGCCTAATTTAGCATCACCTATAGCAGTAACCATTACTATAAGCCAAGCAAGCCTAGCCTACTGGTACTGGGCTGCGCCCAGGAAAACCTCACTGGCCAGTGAATAGGAGTGCTTGTGGGTGGTCTAAGGGTTAAAGCAGGCAAAATAACACATCCTCGCTGACTGTCAAATGCTCTCTGAAGAACATTTGGACCACAGAGCATTGCACATGTGCACATTCTGGCACTGTGACTGGTGTGCTGTGACCAGGGACACTGGGACTTGTGTGGCAATGATTAGGGACACTGGTACTAATGTGGTGGTAATCAGGGACACTGGGACTGTTGCGGTCGCGATCAGGGACACTGTGACTGGTATGGCAGTGATCTGGGACAATGGTATTGCTGTAGCGGTGATTAGGGACACTAGGACTATTGTGGTTGAGATCAGAGACACTGTAAATGAAGTGGCTGTGATCAAGGACAATGGTACTGGTGTGGCAATGACACTTTGACTGCTGTGGTGGTGATCAGGGACACTGTGACTTGTGTGGCATGATTTGGGACAATGGTACTGCTGTGGCGGGGATCAGAGACACTAGGGCTATTGTGGTGGTGATCGGGGACACTGTTACTAGTGTCACAGTGATCAGGGACAGTGGTACTGGTGTGGCGGTGATCAGGGACATTGTAACTGGTGTGGGGGTGATCTGGGACAATGATATTGCTGTGATGGTGATCAGGGACACTGAGACTGTTGTGGTGGTGATTAGGGAGACTGTGAATGGTGTAGTGGTAATCTGGGACAATGGTATTGCTGTGGTAGTGATCAGGGACACTGGAACTACTGTGGGAGTGATCAGAGACACTGTGACTAGTGTGGTGGTGATCAGTGACAAAGGTACTGGAGTGGCAGTGATAAGGGACAATGGTATTGCTGTGACGATGCTCAGGGACACTAGGACTATTGAGTTTGTGATCTGAGTCACTGTAACTGATTTGGCAGTGATCAGGGACAATGCTACTGGTGTGGCAATTATCAGGGACAGTGGGACTGTTGTGATGGTGATCAGGAACACTGACTGGTGTGGCATGATTTGGGACAATTGCACTGCTGTGGCAGTGATCAGGGACACTAGGGCTATTGTGGTGGTGATCGGGGACACTGTGACTGGTGTGGCAGTGATCATGGACAATGGTATTAGTGTGGCAGTGATCAGGGACATTGTGACTAGTGTGGCAGTGATCTGGGGCAATGATATTGCTGTGGTGGTGATTAGGGACACTGGGACTGTTGTGGTGGTGATTAGGGACGCTGTGACTGGTGTGGCAGTAATTTAGGTAATCTAGGACAATGGTATTGCTGTGGCAGTGATAAGGGACATGGGACTGTTTTGGTGGTGATTAGAGACAGTGTGACTGGTGTGGGCATGATTTGAGACAACCTTAACTGCCTCCCATTGAGCCACTGAATATATACAGTACTACTGTGGCAGTGATCAGGGACACTAGGGATATTGTGGTGGTGATCAGGGATGCTGTGAGTGGTGTCCCAGTGATTAGGAACAATGGTATTGGTGTGGCAGTGAACAGGGGCATTGTGACTGTTGTGTTGGTGATTAGGGACACTGTGACTTGTGTGGTGGTAATCTGGGACAATGGTTTTTCTGTGGCAGTGATCAGGGATGCTGGGACTGTTGTGGTGGTGATTAGGGACACTGTGACTGGTGTGGCCGCAATCTAGGACAATGGTATTGTTATGGCAGTGATCAGGGATCCTGGAACTACTATGGGAGTGATCAGCGACACTGTGACTGGTGTGGCGGTGATCAGGGACAATGATACTGGTGTGGCAGTGATCAGGGAGACACTGTGACTGGTGTGGCAGTGATCAGGGACAATGGTACTGGTATGGCAATGATCAGGGACACTGGGACTGATGTGGTGGTGATCAGGGACACTGTCACTTGTATGGTGGTGACCCGTTAGCCATTGTACATATTTGTCCTCACAGTATACCATAGGGACACTGCATTTGCTCTGGTGACAGGATATGCAACGGTAACTCAGTCATGCTGTTGCATGCTCCTGAGAGTGTACATGAGCGACCAATGTGGCAGGACTTATGGGTATGCACATCGGCAGTGCTCCTGTCCTACTATATATATTCAGTGGCTCAATGGGAGGCAGTTAAAGATGGCAAAAATACAGACCCCCTTCCCCTCCCCCCAAAAAAACCCCAAAATATCTGCACTTAAGTATCTTTTTTCAGTACCCAAGGAGTTAAAAACAGATAATGCTCCATTGCTGGGAAATAGTCCCATGAAGTTTGTTGGTAAGTAGAGTTGAGCGAACACCTGGATGTTTGGGTTTGGCGGGTCCGGCCGAACTTCGTGAAAAAGTTCGGGTTCGGTACCAAGCTTGACCCGAACTTTACCCCGAAACCCATTGAAGTCAATGGGGACCCAAACTTTTCGGCACAAAAATGGCTGTAAAAAAGTCCAAGTGGCAAGTGATAGAGGGCTGCAAAAGGAAGTAAAATGGGGGTAAGAGTAGGACAAGTGCCCTACAAAAAAATGGGGATAGGGAAAATAACTTAGAATCAAATAATAAAAATAAAAATGGGAAGGGGGGGTGGATGTGGAGTAGGAGCCTAGAGGTTGACTAGGCCGTGACCGTGGCAGTGTACGTGATGATTATAGTACAATAATCTGTCCCTTACAGCAACAGCAGGAACCTGACCCTATAGGAGTAGGCGATGATTTTAGAACAATAATCTGTCCCTTACAGCAACAGCAGGAACCTTACCCTATAGGAGTAGGCGATGATTTTAGAACAATAGAGCAGTAGACTCTACCTAGTCCAGTCAGATCATTCTGTAATGCAGGATGAGATGTTATTAGATCTGCAATCTGTCCCTAAAAGCAGTAGTAGTAGTAATCTCTACCTAGTCCACAATCAGATTGTTCTGTAATGCAGGATGAGATCTGCAATCTGTCCCTCACAGCAGTAGTAGTAGTAATCTCTACCTAGTCCACAATCAGGTCGATGAGATGTTATTATATCTGCAATCTGTCCCTCACAGCGCCGGCAGCATCCTCTCCCTACACTAGCCAGAAAGCATGTGACATGCAGCACTAAGTGACTCCAGCTTATAAAGAGGCTGGGTCACATGATGCACTGGCCAATCACAGCAATGCCATTAGTAGGCATGGCTGTGATGGCTTCTAAGGGCAAACCAGTGAAACACGTGTTGATTGGCTGCCCTGCAGCTATTCAACATGCGTGATCAAATACCCAAACCCAGAACCCGAATCCAAACTTTTTTCAAATGTCCGGGTTCGGGTCCGGGTCACGAACACCCCACAGTTTGGTACAGACCCAAACTTTACAGTTCGGGTTCGCTCAACTCTATTGGTAAACCAACACTTCCATAAATGTTGACCTCTTGTGTCCTCCCACAGTTTTCACTAGCTCCTGCTGCTTTCCTCCCCTAAGTGTAAGCTTTGCAGCAGACTTTGGATGCAACTTATTCAGCAATAATTAATTATTTTTTTGCTATAAACAAAAGGGTCAATTTAAAGCAATTCTTTCGCCACCTGTGGAAAAATTAAAAGTCAGTAGCTACAAAAACTGTAGCTGCTGACTTCTAACAAACAGACACTCACTTGTCCCAGAATGCAGTGCTGCTGCTTCACAGACAGCTGCTCACTGCATATGCGCGACTTGTGCTTTGCTATATGAATGGTTCCGCAGCTTTCTGGGACATGGGACATGTCACAGAGGGCTCCAGGGGAAGGAGGGGGCCAAACTTCCACTCGTATAACCTTGACGATCCGTACCTGTCAAAACCAATTACCTGCTCCCCTTGCAAAACAATTATGTTTGAAAGAGGAGGAGAGGAAGAAGGAAGAAGAGCAGAACTTCCCCTTTTCTGTGAAAGTTCCACAAGTGTATTTAAGAAACTTGGGAGATGTGCTTACAGTCTGTACCTGTAGTTTCAGTATCACCCTCAAACAAACTGTGTTACAAGGTCTCAGGTGTGAATGGAAGTTCAAAATGGCACCTCATGGCAAAGATCTCTCTGAGGATCTGAAAAAAAAGAATTGTTGCTCTACATAAAGATGGCCTAGGCTATAAGAAGATTGCCAAGACCCTGAAACTGAGTTGCAGCACGGTGGCCAAGACCCTACAGTGGTTCAACTGGATAGGTTCCACTCAGAACAGGTCTCGCCATGGTCGGCCAAAGAAGTTGATTGCACATGCTCAGCATCATATCCATAGGTTGCCTTTGGGAAATAGACATATGAGTGCTGCAAGCATTGCTGCAGCGGTTGAAGGGGTGGGGGTCAGCCTGTCATCCCAGAAGGGAGCCTCTTCTAAAGATGATGCCCAAGAAAGCCCGCAAACAGTTTGCTGAAGAAAAGCAGACTAAGGACATGGATTACTGGAACTATGTCCTGTGGTCTGATGAGACCAAGATAAACGTATTTGGTTAAGATGGTGTCAATCGTGTGTGGCGGCAACCAGGTAAGGAGTACAAAGACAAGTGTATCTTGCCTACAGTCAAGCATAGTGGTGGGAGTGTCAAGGTCTGTGGCCGCATGAGTGCTGCCAGCACTGGGGAGCTATGGTTCACTGATGGAACCATGAATGCCAACATGTACTGTGTCATACTAAAGCCGAGCATGATCTCCCTCCCTTTAGAGACTGGGCCGCAAGGCAGTATTCCAACATGATAACAATCCCAAACACACCTCCAGGATGACCACTGCCTTGCTAAAGAAGCTGACGGTAAAGGCAATGGACTGGCCAAGCGTGTCTCCAGACCTAATTCCTATTGAGCATCTGTGGGACATCCTCAAATGGAATGTGGAGGAGCGCAAGGTCTCTAACATCCACCAGCTCTGTGATGTCATCATGGAGGAGTGGAAGAGGATTCCAGTGGAAACCTGTGAAGCTCTGGTGAACTCCTTGCCCAAGAGGGTTAAGTCAGTGCTGGATAATAATGGTGGCCACACAAAATATTGACACTTTGTGCCCAATTTGGACATTTTAACTTAGGGGTGTACTAACTTTTGTTGCCAGCGGTTCAGACATTAATGGCTGTGTGTTGAGTTATTTTGAGGGGACAACAAATTTACACTGTTATACAAGCTGTACACTCACTACTTTACATTGTAGCAAAGTGTCATTTTGTCAGTGTTGTCACATGAAAAGATATGACAAAATATTTACAAAAATGTGAGGGCGTACTTACTTTTGTGAGATACTGTATCTCTGCAGTATATATATGATCAAAGTTTCATTAGCGCCTATAGTTTGTCTGTTAGAAGCAGCAGATGGGGAGGTTTTCGTTCCCCTGTGTAACCTAGCTGTACACAGGCTCCAACACATAGCCCAGAAGCAAATAGCCTGATTCTGGCTATCCTCACATGTACCCACTAGGATACAACAAGAAAGAACAGGTCAATTGATAAGAGAACAATTGACATATCAGCATAAAATTGCCAGTTGCAAGTTTTCTCCTATCTGGCAGGCATAGCTGGATTCTCCTGGGCTAGCTCCACCACAGTTGATCATGCACAGATTATTACAGGTGTGAGTACCTAGTATTCTTATGTCCATTGCAGTGAGATATACGAAGAATTACATCTGTTCTCTAATCTGGAGGCTGCTTTTGTTATTTTTTCTGAAGTTGGCACTACTCCAGTTGGTACACTGCCCATTGGCTGTTAGTCTTACCCTCAGGAAGAGGGGTAATGCGTATTCCTGGTTTAATAGTTTCCCTTTTTTTTTTTTTTTTTTTTGTATCGTTCTTGCCTTAGTACTATTGTGCCTTGATACTATTTTCTTATCATTTTTTTGCAACACCTCATATTTACCAAACTGTTCTGGGGTAATAAGCTACCTGGGCTATATTATATATATATATATATATATATATACATATATATATATATATATATATATATATATATATATATATATATATATATATATATATATGCGTGGACAAAAAATAGTTTAATTTTGTGATGTACATCTCTGGTTGTATTTACCTGTATTGTTCATGGAACTACATGTTTCTTGATTTAGTGGCACAATAAACATATTTCTGATAAAAAAAAAGAGTATTTAAACCTAAATGATCAAAGTTTGCTGCAGCATTTCCCTTCTTCAACTAATACTCATACATGTATTTTTTTTGTCTAAAATCCATTGCAAACACATTGTTATCCTACAAGTCCCCTACTGTTTCAGTGGCTTTCTGTTCATCAATGACCACACTAAGCATGGATGTGGATCCATTCTAGCGTGGTCAGGATGCATTGTTTCCTCTTCTCTAGGATGCTGTGTCAATACACAGCAATCAAATGCTTCCACGGAAGCTGCAGGTAGGGTGTAACAGGTGGAATAAAAAATAACCATTCACAGCTTGCTATAGCCAGTAGACAGAACTGATCTGGCAGATGAAAACATGAAAAACACACATAAACGTGTCTAAGCGTGCCTAAGCATGAGATGGGTTTAGTGCTTGAGTGTTCATTGATTTCAGATTCAAGAATAAATTAATATTCTGGCCAATGAAATTAATGAATGGAAAAAGACCTGGCATGCCTAAACACTCCTAAACGTGTTTGCAAAATGCAGATTTATGCACAATTTTAACACTGCTCTTTTCCTGCCAGGAGAAAAAGCATTCAGAAGAGTTGGGCAAATGCCCAGTGTGCATGAGGCCTTAGAGTGGCTACACTGACTTCTCTACTGTGTCTACAGAGGAACAACATAGCCAATATAGTGTTTGATAGACTAGTAGATTTAGATGGATCTTGCGGAAATTACAAATTAAAACACTTTTTGAATTCTTTTTGTTTTTTTCATTTATGTTTTAACTAAATGAACAAAAGCTGAACACTGTAATAATCTTTTTCAATGTTAAAGTGGTTGCAAATGATCACCTTGGAATTAAACAATCCATTCAGTTTAAAATAGAAATGAAATGCAAAACATTTTTGCATAGATATAAAAAAATATATAAAAATGATGATCACATTCCCTCTGTTCTCAGCTGCATAAGAGCTTCACAGTGAATGGCTGTGTAGCGGGGGCATGTCAGGACAAGTCTGATCATTGGAGGAGAGTGCACTGAGTTCTCATCATAGCTAGAGAACTGACCATGGGGTGCTCTGCTGCTTAGTGTGGTCAGTTTTTAATAGGACAGCAAGGGGACTAGCAGGAACACTAGGGATTTCACATAAAGGAAGCAATCCAAAGAGAACACGTGGCTTTCTCATACAAGTACATGCTACAGCAGGCAAATAACATGAATTTGTACCAAATGCTTTAAATGCTCAACCCTTTGAACTGTCACTTGCTACACAGCTTGATTTGTTAAAGGACGTTGAAAAGTAACAAACTTACTGGTAGGATCAACAGGTAATACCAGGGGGCTGTATCACATACAGTGTGCCATTTTAGAATTTGCCCATAACTCCACTTTAAAGCAGAACTAAATCTACTGATGAATAGAGTTGAGCGAAGAGCAGAGCGAAACCATATCCCTGTTCTTCTCTATGCTGTAGTTTCACACACAGCTTCCAGATGTTTGCAGAACAGTGATATGGGTTCGCCCCGGTTTTTGTTAAAGTGTTAGGGATCACAAGGACGATCAGGGGAACGACAGGATAATTTTTGACTGGTGTGATTCGTCGTCTCGTGGGGTACCAGTCAAGAGATCGATACTACTCTTGAGTCACGTGAGAGGAGGT
>BLSH010346980.1:197440-213413 GCA_018402905.1 Glandirana rugosa | reverse complement strand
GCCTAGGCCACAAGATGGCGGCGGGTGCCGCGAAAATAGAGAGGCAGTGACGGAGCGGGTGGGGTCTCGTGTGATAGTCCGGTCGGTTGGATATTGGTCTGTAAGGGTAGTGCAGGTTGTGAGGCATCTGATGGGGATGGTCTGGTGTCTCACCCTGCTGCCTGCGCTCAGGATGGGGACCGATGGAGCCGGGTCTCCTGGTGCATTCAGGCCTTCTCCTATTTCAGCCTCCCTACTAGCTCCGCTCTGTCGGAAATGTAGTCCTCTGATAAGTCCCCTGTGGAGCTTGTGATGTTGTGCGCTGTCTGGCGCAAGATGAAAGAAGATTTGGCTGTTAAAACAGCCGTTAAGACTGCGTTTGTTCCCAGGCTGGATGGAGCTAAGGGACTAAGCATCCATCTTGGTCCACAGCTAGCCACGCCCCCCCCTCCTGTAGGAACTTGAGCCACTCTAGCCCTGGAGTCTCCTCAACTCCCCATAGGGACCGAACAGGCAACTAACATCCCCACGGGGCATTAGATCCACGGTCTTTGCACTTGACTTTATGGATTCCACCTAATTATGTTACTACTACGCTCTTCATCTATTGTCCCCCAGCTTATCGGAAGAAGACCTACAGAACATTGACATGTTCGTCAGAGACCACAGTCATATCCTAGTTTCACCTTCATCGGACTGCAACGTGTTATCTACCCAACACTGTAACCAGGTAATTGTTTGTTCTCCACAGTGAGCACTCTTAACCGCCCCTCAACGGCGGCGTTTCCTCCTAGTATTCCACACAGAACTAGACTATCAGTTGCTTCGTTCCCCTCCTAATGGATACAGACACCTTGGCTCCCATCCTGAACTACAGACACTGACAATCAATATTCCCTGGTCCAGCAATATTGCCGATCAATACCTTCTTAGGAGTATAGTCCCGCCGTATTGAAACTAGACCAACGCTGTTGATGCCTGCTTCCTCACGTTACTACTCATATGAGAAACTGATGTCCCCAGTGCTCTGGTTCTGCATTGAATCTCTCCTGGGGGCGGGTGAGGCTGGGGTCCCAGTGACGGGAGGCCCGATTATGCCATTATAGCACTCAACCACTTGGGATCTACTCCTATGCTAGCATCGCCGTGGCTGAACAATGACAGTATAGTGTTCTACTTAATGCCTACACATATGCCCACCCCCTTCCAACATTATGGATGTTGGGGCCAGCCCGTGCAGGGGGCCCGGCTGACCTGACCCCTTACAGCACCTTCATTGTCTTTCATAACGTGTAATATATAAACCACTCTCGTGACAGAATACCATACTTGCTGAAGGCTGACCAAACTTCCCTTTGCAAATCTAATACCAGTAGTTCATTGATGCGTAAGATAAGTGTGGGTAGCAGCATTAGCTATTAGCTGCGTTTGAACTCTGACAGGGAGCACAGTGAACGCCTCTGGAACACCCTCCTGACTCATACATGGAGGAGGGACTGGTGTGTTGGGGTACTGACAGAGCCCCTGCAAATTTGCCCCAGGCCAAAACTTCACACAAGTCAGCATACAGGTGGGGGAGCATAGATGTAGAAAATTCCACTTAGCCACGCATTATTATGGTTTAATACTTATTTTGGTTTTAGTCATTTGGAACTTTGGTGGTCTCCAGCTTAACATGTTTACCATGCTTTAACTTTTGCAGGTTGTACTTAAATGTTGTGTTTCCAGGATGACCTTTCACAACTTCAGGTAGCCCCGACACAACTATTTGTCCAGTCACTCTTGTTAAGATTCCCACTCCACTTAATTATCCTCTTAGTCCTCTTGTTTGCAACATCTCTTGATCCTTGTTAAACTCACTATACCCAAGCATCAGTCCCATTGGACACCTGCTGAAAATCCAGACCTCTTTCTTTAGGCAAGGGAGTTTTTCTACCTTCGCCTCTGGTATCCACAATCGGACACACATTGTGTGCCCCCAAATCCCCTTGACCCCCTCTGAAAGGCCTTAATTTTTTATTCTTTCCAACCAACGCTCTCTTCTACCCCCCTTTTTTTTTTTCTTTCTCTCTCTCTTTCTTTTTATCTCACCCCTTTCCTAACCTCTTTGCACTTTTTCTCCTTTGTTTTTCTCACTTCTTTATTCCAACATCTGGGCTCGCCCCCTTACCTTCCTCTCCCCTTTTGGCGATCCTGCAACAGTCAGGATTCCACAACATACAGATGAACCCAACTAAAGTAGCTCCCCTATCCCTGAAATGCATTTCTCTTGATGCCAAGGGGCTAAATGTCCCGGAGAAAAAGACGCAGACCATGACCGCGCTCACTAAGCAAAAAACTCACTTTCATTCTGACTCTATCCCCAAACTTAAAAATCAAATCTACTAGTCCGCACTCCATCCACAAACCCACGCGTTAAGACCAAAGGGGTTTCTATATTGATATCTAAACACGCAAACTTTAACATCACGGACTCCCTCACGGATCCAAATGGACGGTACTTATTTATTAAAGGGAGATACGCCTCCAAACCCCTCACATTAGCGAACATCTATTGCACCAACGAACATCAGGTTTCCTTCTTCAGGAAAACCTGTGATCTCCTAACTTCGTTTCAAGAGGGCATTGTATTACTAGGCGGGGATTTCAATACACCACTAAACCCAGACATTGACACTTCATCAGGTAGATCTTCACTACCTTATCGAGCGCTCCGGAAAATTAAAGTACAGATTCAGACTTTGGCCCTACATGACACCTGGCGTACACTATATCCGTCCACTAAAGACCACACCAGAAATATTCAAGGATAGATGATTTCTTCCTGTCCCAAAAAGACCTTCCCTACCTCAAGCAGGCTACCATAGAGCCACTGTTTCTCTCTGACCATCACACGATCACAGTCACTCTTTCCTTCCCTGATTCAGAACAAGTAACAAAAACCTGGTGACTGAATCCCTCTCTACCAAAAGACCCAGACATGGTTGATCTCTTAAAATCTCGGCTACAGTCTTACTTTAGAGAAAACACCACCCCAGGACTTTCACCCACAGTCCTGTGGGAAGCACATAAATGAGTAATTCGAGGCAAATTAATAGCGTTAGCTGCAAGAAATAAAAGGAATCAACAGGAGATGATTAAAATGCTAATGAACAAAATCAAATGTCTAGAAGCTGCCCACAAACAATCAATTGCCCTTGTGTCCTTTCAGGACCTGACTCATACGCGATCCTTACTCCTGGACGAACTAAGCAAACGCACTAGGTGACAGTCCTCCGCCAAAAAGTGTTCTATGAACACGGCAACAAGAGTGGCAGACTTCTGGCGTGAACAGTGCAGGCTTCCAAATCCTTGACCTTAATTCACCACATTCGAGATAATCAAGGCAACCTGCTCTCTAAAAATGAGCAAATAGCGACACAATTCGAGTGTTATTACACAAACTTATATAACCTAGCACCCGAACACAGAAGCCCTAACACCCTGAAATCTCGACCTGAGGAAATTAAACACTTCTTATCCCAATTCAACACCAAGCCAATTATGAACCAACAAGCCAAAGATATGGAACGTCCCCTCATGGTGGAGGAATTGAAAGCGGTCATAAAACAGATAAAACAGGCAAGAACCCAGGCCCAGATGGCCTGTCCCTCCAATACTATAAAAGCTTCCTGGACACACTACTACCAGAAATGCTGAGAACATTCAATGCCCTAGCTAGTCCCATACCTGACACAGGAAGAATGCTAGAAGCCCATGTAGCAGTCATACCAAAGAATGGTAGGGATCCCACTCTAGTATCCAACTACAGACCCATATCACTACTGAATGTAGACATAGAGCTATACACCAAAATTCTAGCCAACAGACTTCTCCCTCTTATACCTAACCTTATTACCCAGGATCAGGTGGGTTTTGTCCCGGGCAGAGAAGCTAGGGAAAATACCATACGCACATTGAACATACACCACTTGCTGGGCAATTCCAAGACTCCAGGGTTCTTCCTTTCCCTGGACGCGGAGAAGGCATTCGACAGAGTGGCCTGGGATTATATGCAGGCGGTGCTGGAGGGTATTGGACTCCTGCCCCGCGTGCTCTTCCAGATTATGGCACTGTGATTAAACCATTCAGTGAGGGTGCGTGCCAATGGCCACCTCTCGAACGCCTTCTCCATCAATAACGGTACTCGTCAGGGATGTCCTTTATCTCCCTTGATCTCCATTCTAACATTGGAGCCCTTATTAAACAAACTGAGATCAAATCCTGATATCAAAGGTCTAACAATAGGCAGCAAAGAATACAAGCTTGCTGTATTTGCGGACAAAATCCTCCTTTCCCTGAGAGCCCCTAGGACCTCCCTACCCAATCTAGTGAAAGATATGGAAGAATTTGGCCATTTATCCTATCTAAAAATTAATTACTCTAAATCTCACGCCCTAAATATCTCTCTACCTCCTCAAGAAGTTGTCCACTGTCAAGGGGCATTCCCATTTCAATGGCAAGGGACAGCCATAAAGTACCTTGGCATACAAATTACAAGACAATTAACTGATTTGTACAATCAGAACTTTCAAAATACCCTTGCCAGGATACAAGCGGACCTGAAGGAATGGGTGGGCTTGAACGTGTCCTGGTTTGGTCACTCACCTCTCCTTAAGATGATGGTCCTTCCCCGCCTTTTATACTTGATGCAAACAATCCCCATCCACCTCCCTCCGTCTTTCTTTACAACCTACAAGAAGGCCTGCCCGGCGTTTATATGGAAAAATATCCCACCACGAATCAAATACAACCGACTTACACGTCCTAAAAATAAAGGGGGTATTGGTACCCCTGACCTTTACATCTACTACCAAGCCTGCCTTCTCACGGGCATCATAGATTGGAGTGTACACAAACGGGAGAAGCTATGGGTATCCCTGGAGAACTCTTTCGTGCATGTACCAGTTCATATATTCCCCCGGCTAGCTCATAGGCCTTGACCAATGGGTCTCACGGCACACCCACTCGTGTACCCTTCTCTGTGTGCTTTTAAAAAGGCGACCAAATCCATGAAATTCTCCTCGTCAACGGACCCTCTAACCTCACTAAGGGATAACCCAGACTTTTCATCAGGGGAAATAAAGTAATTTTTAAAACAGGAATGGCCACATGATGAAGTACTTGCTTATCATTTTTTTTCTAAGGGACGCTTAATCTCCTACAAAGCCTTAAAGTTAATGTCTCGCAACAATTCCTTCCCTTTCTGGACATACCGACAAATACACCACTTCCTTTCAGCCCAACAACAGCTGAACATTTGGAGTAGACAACTTACGCCCTTTAAGTTTCTCTGCACCCGTACATCACCAAAGAGACACCTAATCTCCTATAATTATGCATTACTCATGGAGGAATCCCCCTCTGTCCCAGACCCCTCTCGAATTTCCTGGGAAAATGACCTTAAACTGAACTTGACTCAGGAGGACTGGACCAGCATACACACCCATAATCTCAAGGGCTCACTAAATGTGGCTATCCAGGAAAATGGATATAAGATAGGGACAGAATGGTACAGGACCCCAGCTCGATTACACAAATTCTCCCTGAGTATCCCTACCATTTGCTGGAGATGCAATCGAGCGGTTGGCTCAATGCTCCACATCTGGTGGGACTGTGGACTAATTCAACCATTCTGGAGGTAAGTGCATGCTCTTATTACACAGATCACCACATTCAAACTAGACTACAACCCTGCACAATTCCTCCTGGACCGCACATCATTGACCAAAAGACACTACTACAAGTCATTGGCTATTCACACGGTGAATATGCATTCCAGTCCACTGGAGAACTACTACTCCGCCCACATTTAGAGAATTGTTCGCCAGGATATCAAAGATAGAGGAGATGGAGGAACTCATACATATCTCCCTAGAACGCATTCAGAAATTCACGACTATCTGGGCATGTTGGACCCATTTAAAGACCACAAGTAAATATGAGTCTTATCTCTTTTAACAGAGTTAAAGGATCGGCATGAGGGGGTGGGCTCGGACCAAGGACACTATTCCCTTTTCTTTTTTTTTTGCTATCCTGATTGCTAATCCCGCTCTCTCCCACCCCCCCTTCCTCTTTAACTCAGGCTCCCAGATGATACCCTCCTTCCTTTTTCCCCATACCCCCCTCTTTAACTACCTCCCTATAGGTTCGACCTATTAAAAACAATTGGAAGAGGAACACATAGACAAACTACATACTCAAGGTTCTAGATGTACTAGAGTAGTCGCTCTACGAATTGTAAAATGGACCTGCTTGAGTTCCTTGACGAAGAATATCCACCCTAGAAGAGCTAAAACCCAAGTTTAGAGCTATCTTCCTTAGTATGTCTCATATATTGTAAAATGTATTTTCAAATGTATACGCCATGAGTAGATGGCTACCAGTTTTTGTGTTGTAATAAGATGCCTCATGGCTGCTTGATCGTCAATATGAACAATGAGTTCCTGTATACCTGCTGTATTTTATTCAATAAAAATCTTTGTGGAAAAAAAAAGAGTAATGGTAAATAACAAACAATTGAAATCCAATAAGTCCACAAACTGTGAGTGATGTGGCACGCCACTGGTTGGAGAGCATAAGTGGGGTAACCACAATCTGATCAGTATATATCCTAGGTGCAGTTAATGGGACAAGTTCAAAGAGAGAATGTCCTCTGTAATAGAGTCCAATAAATGTGTTCATATATCCATTATATATTCACAAACACAGTAGAAGTGAGAGTGACTTGTGCTCCACTTGGAGGTGATCAGGAGTGACAGTCCACAATAGTAGGTGATTGCACTTACCGGAAGCTGGTAAGGCACCAGCATGAGTTATTTGGTCTAGCAGCTCACAGTCCGGTAGTCCAGGGGAACAGCATGAATTTAAAGTGACAAGTGCTATATATTGTGCTCCAAAGTGATCATCCAAAATGATAAGTGAGTGTGCTTACCAGAAGCTGGCAAGCTACCAGCATGTGTAGTAAAAACCACTGGGATTTAAATGGATGGTAATGATCCTTCGAATGGTCCTGGAACGTCTTCTTCTATATCCACTTCAGGGGTTAATCGAACCCCCTTTGTTGATGAATGATGTCACTCAAGCAGATAGGTATTATGAAATAAAGAAAATAAAGAAAAGCATGTGCAAATTTTGTTAATTTTGTTAATTTTTTAATTGTGCATTTTACCTCCCTGGCATTTTATCCCATCCGTCAATAATTGCTTTATTGTATTTAAAGTTTCTATTGTACACCTATATTTGGGTTATAACCGGGCATTAGGTATTCGTTTTATACCATCTTTTTATTTGTCCAATTTTTGTGAAACATCTGTGATAGTTGTTTTAACGGAGGTCCGGTCCCTGCACTCCAACATGGCGCCTTAAATTGGCGACCCTTACGTCATGGCGTTATCCATAGATGTCTCCAATATTACTGACACTCTAGCCTCCTCCAATCACATTGTAGTCCTGCCCTCCTGACATCGCGTGTGGTCCGACCTATCCCGGATGCCCGCGCTCTCCTGGACATGCACTTCACTTCTGGGAGCTGCTAACCGCATCATTTCCCGGAAATTCGTCAGCTAATGCCTCTTCATTGGACCTGCTGACACATCGCTCCCCTGATGGGCGGGCTAGTGTAAGCAACATAGGTCCTTTCCTCTCTCTATGAACGGTCGTGTCTTTTGCTAATTAGACCGGCGATTAATAACATAATGTGACACTTTATTGCCTTGGAATCCGAATTTAAGAAGGACTTTTTGGAGATAATTCCAATGCATCCTATCGAATGCCTTCTCTGCATCCAAGGACAGAAGCAGAGAGGGCATTCAAGAGACACCAGCGTGATGGATTATGTTAATCAGCTGTCTTGTGGCATCATAAGTTTGATGGTTTTTAGTGAAACTGGATTGATCCTGGTGTATTCGTTCTGGTAAAATATTTTGTAATCCGTTTGCTATTAATTTGGTATAAATCTTCATGTCAAGGTTCAGGAGTGATATTGGTCTAAAGTTTTGTGGCGATGTGGATTCCTTTCCGGGTTTTGGTAAAGTAATTATTAATGCTTGAAGTATTTCTGGAGGAAATGAAGAAGAGGAGGCAGCGTTGGTAAAGACGGAGATCATGTGTGGGCACAATATATAACTGAATTGTTTAAAGTATTCTCCCATAAGCCCATCCGGGCCTGGGGCTTTATTGGGGGGGAACAGAAATCATCAAGTATATTTCTTGAGGAGTCAAGGGAGCATTGAGTTCGGCCAACTGAGCTTCAGAGAGCGATGGAAGTGTGATTTGATTAAGGAATGAGTTAATTTCCTCTGGAGGTGGTTGATGTGTACTAGCATCATTTTTAATGTTGTACAGAGAGCTGTAATAGGAGCTAAAGGCATCTGCAATGCTCTGAGGATTGTAAACTCTCTCTGAAGATGTTTGATGGCGTAAGTAAACTATCCTCAACTTGGTTCTATGACCTTTAATGTGCTGTGCCATGGCTTTCTCTGCTTTATTTGACATGGAATAAGAGGTTGCTTTGAATTTACGTTGTTGGCATTCAAGGTTCTCAAGAAGCAAGGATCTTAGCTCCTGCCTCAGGGATACTAGTTTAGATTTAAGAGTATGGTCTGGATGAGAATTGTTTTGGGTTTCAAGTTCCCTTATAGATGATATAAGGGGGGTCAATCGCTGCATCCTTCTCCTTTTTTCACATGATTGTATTTGAATCATTATCCCCCTGATAAATGCTTTATGTGAGTTCCACACTATAGCTGGATAGGACACTGAGCCTCCATGGCATGAGATCTCCAAATGACTTTGAGGTTAGATCTGCATCCTTTGGCCTCCAGTTGTAGATCTACATGGTTGCGGAGCATTGGAGGGAGTAGTTTGCATATCCTCATCTCTTGGTGGGTCAGGTATAATGCTCCAGGTATGGAGCAGCTGCATACCGTATTCTAGAGTGTTGATCGTGTGTGAAGAGCCATTTTGAGTTACCAGAAGGGTTGCTGGATGGTGCCACTTATAGGGAATGTGGTGGTTCTGCAACTGAATTTAGTTGTTTCCTGAGTTGCAAGGCGTGTTTAGAAAGGTCTGGGAACAGTTGGATATTTTCATAAGGAGCTGGTAGAGTGCGCATCAGTCTGGACGCTGCTAGCAGATGATCCTTAGTTTAAAAAAGTGCACTCTCATGAATATGTCTCTGGGCACTGAGCTAGCCAAGTGACTTGCCTTTGGGAGGCAATGGATGCAGTCTATGGTTAGTTCAATCTCTGGATAGTCAGGTAGAAGGCTGGACATCAGTGTGTGAGCATAGTTGTGAAGCTTGTTTTGCGTTACCAACTCAGGGATTCCTCGCAATTTGACACTGTTACGTCGGGACTTGTCCTCGAGGTCTGTGAGTTTGAGTTCAATCCATGATTGCTCTTCTTTGGTTTTATCGCACGCATCTATCAGATCATTAATTGTTTCGATGCATTCCCCCATTTTTGCTTCCACTGATCTATGTCTTGCAAGTCTGAGGAAACTTTATAAAACATAGATGAAAAGTTATCAAATAGGGAGGCCTGTAATGAAAGCAACATGTCTTTCATTGTGTTATCCCGGATTGGCTGTCCTGTGGTGGGAAAGTCTGCAATGGAGGCATGTGCATGTGGAGTGGCAATGAGGGGGTTAAACTCATGGCTCACCTCATTGTTGTTAGCTGCATGAAGTTCAATCCTCATGTGTGCCTTGGCTGGACTAGAGGTCTCTGGGCTGTGGGCTCCTGATCTGGTGAGCAAGAGAGGTATTGCTGAGAGGGATAGTTCTTTACTGCTCCCTGCAGAGAGGTCCGGCTGCTCTGCTGCTGCATGTGAGGCATAGGGGCCAGCGCCATCTTGTGTCCTCCATGGAGCAGGCTGAGTGAAGAACGCCGTCAGCTTATTAGGACAGTGTTCTGCCTTCCTTTTGGGGGACTTTGGCAGCTGCAGTTTCTCCGGTATCTCCGGGCAGTTGTGTGCCATCTCTGACAGAGATAGAGCTCTCCTGATGCTGGATAAGTCTCCTTGTCCCACAGAGCTATAGGCTTAAGCGGTCATTACAGTGGCTGGCAAGCCACGCCCCCCACATTGGACTTTTTGTAGTTTGCAATTCACATGTCATATGGTTCATAAGTTTGTTTTACAAGATATGTGATGGTTTACTAGCGCCAACACCTTTACTTTTAGTTTATGTCCTTTTGTGCTTGTGCTAGCTATCAAATGGCCAATGTCATAGTAAATCACAGGTGCAGCACCATGGCAACTTAAAATCAAACAGAGGCTGAGATAGCCACTTCCTTCTGTAAAGGACAGGAGAGTTTGGTTTTCTTTAAGATTCTTATACAACTCTAAGGGCTTATGCACACAGGATGTTTAAAAACCTCCAGGGCTGCTGTCAGGAAAAAGCAACGTTAAAAATGCGCTTTTAGCCGCATTTTTGAATAATGTTTTTGAGCATTTTTCTGTATTTTTGAGCATTACCATTTTCAAGCGTTTTTACAGTAAAAGCACTCCCTAAAGTGTAAAAATGCCTACAAGTGCTAAACATGGCTAAATGCAGCTAAACGCTTGTTATAACCTTTTTTTTTTTTTTTTGGTGTTTTGGCATTTTTACAGCCAAACTGCCTCTGTTCCTGGACGCACTGGCAGTTATTTTTTTACTGCCCCTAAACCCTTAAGTCTCCAAACTCCTCTGAAAGTTTATGTGTTCATGGACACATAGGCTAACATGGAGGAGAGTTCAGAGGCAGTAAAAAAAAGAAACACACCAGACGCCCCTAAAAGCAGCTACAAAAACGTCCAGTGTGCATAAGCTGAACAAGGGTAACAAGCATGTTCATCATGGCACCATGTTTCATTGCAACAAGGTCAGGTTAAGCAGAAGTACAGAAAGATGGATATTCAAAAGAATGCAGAAAGCATCAAAATGTAACACCTCTGCAGCAATAGGAGAAATATCTCAAAGGTAATCATAATAGCAAATATAGAAGGAAGAGAAGAAATGTTGCAATTAAACTAAGGGGCAATCTTAAGAAGATCTTCAAATACTTTAATGGAAAGGGATTAAAAACAGATTGAACTATAGGCCTCTTTCAAGGTCTGATGAGCAGGCATATTATGGATGATGAAGACGAAAAATAGGTATAAACAGATTATTAGTCACAGGATGAAACTGCATTTAAAAAATCGAGGAAAAAAAACAGCAAATGTTGAATGTTCTGTAACAGAATATGGCAGTGGAGTTGTGCTTTGAATTTGGCCAAATACTGTATATTGACAGGGCTATAACATAGCAATTACGTATTACTGTATAAATAATTGCATAGAATAAAGTGTGGCCATGTTTTTGTTAGGAACGTATTATTTTAGCCACTGGAAGTGTAATGATTCAGCTGTCATTTTCTATTAACACTTCCAGCAGCAGCATTACTCCCATCCATCTGTGCCGAACTGCTGTGCGTTATTTTGGACAATTTATTATTTAGCGCGATAGCTTGTTTGCAGGTTCATAAGTTTTGAGCAAATTTTTTAATAAACAGGAAGGTCAAATTATCTAGAGATTTTAGAATTCATGATTATTCTATTGAGAAAATTGAGTACTGTCCGTGATAATTTTTTTATTTGCACTAACATACAATTTTTCAGGACAAGCTTTCGGATGTGTCCCCTTCTTCAAGGTCCAAGCAGTGATTAACAAAAGTTTTAGCAGAATGTAAAAAAAATCTCTGAGGGAAAAGATAAAAGAGGAAAAATAAACAAACCAACACACACAAGCCAATGTATATGGTGATGGTAATAACAGAAATAGGGGCACTCCCTCAAGGGGTGGGACTTTTCAGACACAAATAGAGTTATACATGTCAAATATTAAAATTTAGAAAATGTTTATTACAAAATTATAAAATAGACATGGAATAAAGATAACAGCAATCACAAACATGCGAGCAGTCACAAAGTGATAATGGAGATAAGCATCAATAGCACCTAATGCATTTTGGATGCTCTCCTTCTTCAGAGGTGCTCCAATGACGATAGCTTATATCACTAAAGAGTGAATCTGAAACAATGTATACAAGCAATCAGAATACATGAAACATCAATTGGTTTAGGTGTGTATAAAGTACATGCCAACTTACCATATACATATAAGCAAATGTAACTACACCCAAATATAGTGCAGCATCCCACAGTTTGTACGAAGACAAGGGAACTAAAATCAAAACCACAGTCTGGAAGGTGAGGAGAAGGAACACAGCCCTCCGTGATGTGCCAGAGCTGATGTTCCCTACAGGGGGTCCAAGATACCGCCCGAAGATAGATGAAAGCAAAGTGGGGAGGACCAACAAATCCCAAATGGATATAAGGGTAATGCTATTGTGTTAAGGCGGACCTGTGGGCCTTGCTAGACAGCTGAAACATAGAACAAATATATAAATATAAGAAGATCAAGTAGGGCATATCAGGTTAATCCTATAAAGCGGAAAATGTGCCTAACCATATACATAGATAGTGTGTAAGGATGCATGGTACTCATTAAAAACAAAATAGCATATAGTGGGCATAAACTAGGGTAAATAGCATGCATCATAGCATACCTTTTTGGTATTCAGACAACATCTATGACGTGGAGGACCGCATCACCCACTGTTGTGGGATAAGACACACTGGGGGAAGAAAATACAAAGGCAAGATAGAAATCAGCATGAATTAACAAAACAAAGTACCCTACAATTGAATTGAATAAGCTTTATTGCCAGGTATTTTTACAAATACGAGGAATTTGTTTTCGTGACAAACAGTTCCACAGTGCAACATAATAACATTGACAAAACAAAAAAACACAAAGGGAATAAAAAATTTTAAAACAAGTAGCAGGTAAAAAAACATAAATATACAAATTGACAATGTATGACAGATATTTTAAGTATACGCTAAGTATATGTATTAGATGAATGAGTATATGACTAGTATATGACAGTAGGTAATAAGCGGCCAGCCCCAAGGCAGGTAAAGTACCAGATAAAATGCTTACCGGCAGCATGTGTTAACAGCAAAACCTCCACGCCGATACACCATCCTGGGTTGGAGGCTGTGGGTCATGTAAGGGTGGCGGCGAATGAGTGCCAAGAATACATCTCACGACGGGTCCAATCACAATGGCCCCATCTAGTAGGCGGACCCATGTGTGGGCCGTCCGGACAGGTGGCACGCTGCGTCACCCCACCCGAAGGGCGGAATGACATCAAGCGTCACATGTCCGCTGACGCAGGACCAGCTCGGAGCGCAGCGGCAGTGGGGGGAGAGACAGGAGTTGCTCCCCCTACAGGCCGGATGGAGTGGGGCAGAGCTGTGCATGGTGGCGGGACAAGTCTACGCCATCATGCATATACGCAAGAAGAGCGAGAGCTCAACTTGCAAGGCCAGATGTAACTAAAGGAGGCACAGTTATGCATTACGGTGGATCCAGTCCACAGCTGCATGCATGACAAGTTGGTCAGAGACAGCCGCCATTGCTACATAGGCAGGTGGCCTGGGTGCGCCGGAGGGGGAAAGAAAACCATCGACAGCCGCACAAACACAGGTAGGGTGGCCAAATCCCCCAATAAACCAAAAAAGAACATACCAAGGAGGGCCGATATTAGAAAGCAGGCACTGTAAACACACAACCAAAGTTAAATGTCTATGGATATAACATAATAGCAATACCGACCAATTCCTTTTGTATTGCTACATTGGCTGCCCTCCTGTGTTTGTGTGACTGTTGATGGTTTTCTTTCCCCTGTGCCTCCTTTAGTTACATCTGGCCTCGCAGGTTGAGCTCTCGCTCTTCTTGCGTTTATGTATGGTGGAGTAGACTTGTCCTGCCACCATGTGCAGCTCTGCCCCACTCCATCCGGCCTGTAGGGGGAGCAACTCCAATCTCTGCGTTCTGAGCTGGTCCTGCGTCAGAGGACATGTGACGCGTGACATCATTACGCCCTTAGGGAGGGGTGACGCTGCGCGCCGCCTGTCTGGAGGACCCACACATGGATCCTCCCACTAGATGGGGCCACTGGGATTGGACCCGGCATGAGATGTCTTCTTGGCACTCATTCGCCACCACCCTCACGTGAACCAGCATAAAAGCACCGCCCCACAGCTTCCAACCCAGGATGGTGCATCGGCGTGGAGGTTTTGCTGTTAACACATGCTGCTGGTAAGCATTTTATCTGGTACTTTACCTGGCTTGGGGCTGGCCGCTTTACCTTCTGTCTTGTGGGGTACTTTGTTTCATTATTTCATGCTGATTTCTATCTTGCCTTTGTATTTTCTTCCCCCAGTGTGTCTTATCCCACAACAGTGGGATGATGCAGTCCTCCACGTCATAGATGTTGTCTGAATACCAAACAGGTATGCTATGATGCATACTATTTACCCTAGTTTATGCCCACTATATGCTATTTTGTTTTTAATGAGTACCATGCATCCTTACACACTATCTATGTATATGGTTAGGCACATTTTCAGCTTTATAGGATTAACCTTATGCCCTACATGATCTTCTTATATTTATATATTTGTTCTATGTTTCAGCTGTCTAGCCAGGCCCACAGGTCCCCCTTAACACAATAGCATTACACTATCCATTTGAGATTTATTGTTCCACCCCACTTCACTTTCATCTATCATCGGGTAGTATCTTGGACTCCCTGTGGGGAACATCGGCTCTGGCACATCACAGAGGGCTGTCATCCTTCTCCTCACCTTCCAGACTGTGGTTTTGATTTTAGTCCCCTTGTCTTTGTACAAACTGTGGGATGCTGCACTATATTTCGGTGTAGTTTCCTTTCCTTATATGGGTAAGGTAAGTTGGCATGCACTTTATACACACCTAAACCAATTGATGTTTCATGTATTCTGATTGCTTGTATACATTGTTTCTGATTCACTCTTTAGTGATATAAGCATTCATCATTGGAGCACCTCTGAAGAAGGAGACCATCCGAAATGCATTAGGTGCTATTGATGCTTATCTCCATTATCACGTTGTGACTGCCCACATGTTTGTGATTGCTGTTATCTTTACTCCATGACTATTTTATAATTTTGTAGTAAACATTTTCCAAATTTTCTCTTTCAAAGATTTTTATTTGATTTTGTCAAATATAAACATATCAGTGAGACATAAGAAATCAGATAGCAAGTTAAGATAACAGTGGTACACATGTTTGAGTTACCTCGTATGACAAACTCTGTAAGGGGTCACCACAAATCGGAATTTAAAGATTCCAAAGTAAGGCATTAATTAAGAGCAATACTGGTTCATATTTAATTGGAGAAGACTACCTTGTTTAAGAGGTTCCTGCCACAGGCCTCCCCCACTCTCAAGGCACCCCATAAAGGGAACATTCTGTGCGATGAGAGTATGGGGACCCCAAGCATAAACCCACAAGACGGATTCCCTCTGCCCCCTGTTGGGGAGGGAGTTTAAGTAGGACCTACGTGGTGTTTAGTCCCCTAACAGGGATGGAGGGTTTGTCGATGTGAAACTCAAATTCAAGACTATCCAAAGATAGCAGCTGGTATATATATCATAAAAAATACAAAATACAAAAGGAAAATTTGCATTAGCAAAAAGATAAAGGAACACCCAAATACGAACCCCAGGGGTATGAGAGTAGCGTGTCTTACAAGGGAAATACCCCACGGAACTCTCACCCCCTCCGGACACCGTCCTTGGAGAATTTGTTCCATCAGAAGAGGTTAATTTATACTTGGTCATAACGAGAATTAATTACGGAATGAAACCTTAGAAATTTAAGGCTAAACACCACTGGGGAATGTCTCAAACAGTATGCTCCATTGAGTTTGTACACATGGTGACAATAGAATTGAACGATAGACTAAAGAATACAGAGTGACTATACAAATATAAACTGTTTTAGTTTATTTTTAGAAACTTTCTCTTTTAAACCTTT
>BLSH010346980.1:181006-193221 GCA_018402905.1 Glandirana rugosa | reverse complement strand
AGGAGAGACAGGGCTGGAAGGTAGGGGCCTCTTGGAATGGGATCCAGATGGGTCGGTGAGATCCATTGGAGCTTCCTGGGTGATTAACTTGAGCTGGAGTAGAATTTTTTCGCCTTCTGGAAGGGTGGAGAATGTGTACGTTTTTCCTTTTAAGTTGAATTTAACGGCGAACGGAAATGACCACCAGTATTTAATCTCGGCTTTTTGTAAGATCAAAAGAAGGGGTTTGAGAGATCTTCGTTTTTGGATGGTATTTGGGGATAGGTCGGCGAAGATTTGAATTTGGTGTCCCCTACAAGAAATATGAGAGTTGGAGCGGGATGCTCTCATCAGCTCTTCTTTGATGGAATAGTAGTGGGGCTTTACTATTATGTCCCTGGGTGAGCCATCCTTTCTTGGGGGTCCCAGAGCCCTATGTGCTCTGTCCAACTCTAATCTGTGTTTGGGAACGTTCTGTATGACGGACTGGATCAGATCCTGGATCGCCGGAGCGATTTCCGTGATGTTCTCAGGTAGGCCTCTCACCCTGAAGTTATAACGTCGGGACCTGTTTTCAAGGTCGTCTATTTTTGCAAGGGCAATGTCCAGTTGGTCCTGGAGCACCTGTAGGTGGTCAGAGTTTTGGTTAGTTTTGGCTACTGTGAAATCTAATTTCTGTTCAATAGCGTCTATTCTAGTGCCAATACTGTTGAGATCTGCTTTTATGTCTCCCGTGATTTTTGCTGCTGTGTTTTCTAGTCCCCTTTCCAAAAGGTTAGAGAACTTGAGAAACAGTTCCGCCATGTTGAGAGTGGGGTCTTGGACTGAAGGATTAGAAAAGGTCATCTCTTGTTGGCGTGAGAGGGAATGGGAAGCCGGAGTGAATGGAGATTCCTCCAGTGTGCGTCTGAGGAGTGACTCCGTAGATGCAGGAGAGACAAAATAGGGTTGTTGAGCCGGTGAGTTAGGCCCTGGTATCAGGGAGAGAGTGGCCGGGGAGAGGATGGGTATTTGTTCCATGGTCTTTTCCTGTGGTGGTAAAGGTGAGGAGATTTCAGGGGATGACATCTCCAAAATATCAGCTGGGTGAGAGTCTGCTGGAGGAAAAGCAAGTGTCCTTCTGGCTGACTTACCCTGCATGCGGAGGCTCCTAAGGTGCTCCAAGGGTGGGGTGAGATTGCCGGCCCCCTTTAGTTTAGGGTGTATATGTAGTGCTCCCAAAGAATGTGGAATCCTCCGGAATAATGGAGCTCTGTGCTGGGTGGTCTCAGAGAAGCTAAGGCCTTAGGATTGCCTGTGAAATAGATGACCCTCTTTATGCACTGTCCTGTGAATAGGCCAGGGAAGCATGGGATTCAACATGCTTTGGCGGCGGCCATCTTGGTCCACCCGTGTCGTGTGGGTTCTCTCCGGGTAACCAAGGGGAGCCTTTTATGTGGCTTCTTTATGCCTTGTGGGTGGGTAGGGAAGCGGACTGGGCTGAGTAAGGGTGTCCTGGGGCCGTTATCAGGGCTGTGGGCTCTGTACCTCATGTTGGGCCGCGCCCGCGGCCATTTTGGTACACCCGGAGCGAAGCTGAACGCGATCCCTCCGTTGTTGTACTCGCCTCCTGGAGTTTCCGTGACCCAGTCTCTGTCCTCCCCTTGCTGGCAGGAGTGTTCCCCCCTCGACTGGAGACCCCTCTGGGTGGTCAGGCTGGTGGTAGGGCTTTCAAGGCCGGGATAAGTGCGGAGCTCCGGGCTCAGCCGTCCATGTCGGAGCTCTCACGCATGCGCACTCCACATTTTCCAAATTTTAATATTTGACGTGTATAACTCTATTTGTGCCTGAAAAAGTCCCACCTCTTGAGGGAGTGCCCCTAATTCTGTATTTATTTGGGATGTGGCACATCCAATTCCTTTAGTCAGTGCATCCCCCTTTTGGTGATGGTAATAAAGCTAGCAGCAGGGTCACTGAGATAAGACAGGAGAGCTATAGACTGGGGCGGGGGGGTGAGAGTCACAGAGAGGGTCATAAAATTGTAGTGTAATGGGTAAGGAAACCTATATCCAAGTTTAAGCCGTTATTTTTTGTGTCAAAAAGAAGTATCATTTTTAGTTCAAACATTTTCCTTTTCTGGATAATTCTGAAATTCCCTTTAAGAACTAAGACTTTGAGGTCTTCAATAGTGTGGTCCAGTTGTGAGAAGTGATGTCCCAACGGTGTGCAGAAACTGTCTTCTTTATGTTCCTTGATGGAATGTCTGTGTAAATTCATTCTTGTTTGCAACTTCTGAGGTACACAACATTACTAGAGGTATTCGAATATTTCTTTCAGAGTTTCACCCTCTGTTATAATGGGTTGTAAATCTTCCTAGACACTACAGTATAAATCAGGGATGACAAGCTTCACACTTCGATATACAGAAAGCCAACTGACCTGTGCAGTTATCTCCATAGTTCCAGTTTTCACCCCCAACGCACTAAAAAGGCCATCATACACAGCCAGGCCATCAGATACCATTGATTATGTTCAGACCCAGAGGACAGAGATAACCATCTCAGAACACTGGCAGACTCCTTCCATAAGAAAGGGTACAAAGAAAAAAACATCAAACAGCATAAACACAGCCTTGAAAACCCAAAGAGAAAATCTTCTCCAATACAAAGAGAAAAAACGAAATAACCGTGTACTTCTAGTCACTACATACAACCCAGCACCCCAGGGATAAAAAAGATAATCAAAGATTTACAACCCATTATAACAGAGGATGAAACTCTGAAAGAAATATTCCAACAACTCCCAATATTGGCTTTCAGACAACCATCCAACCTCAGACATAAACTAATCAGCAGGAAACTTCACTCTGATTATGAAGTCACGAATAATGGAAGCAAACCCTGCAATAAAAAATGCTGCAAACTATGCAACCAGATCAATCAATCTAGAAGTGTCACACACAAATGGAGCCTTCAATATCATGGGATCATACAGCTGTACCTTTAGTAATGTTTGTCAAACAAAACCAAAGAATTTCCAAGCTGAACTTACTGACCAGCTTGCGACCAACCAAATTAACCTGGCTAACAGTATGCGTTAAAAACGGGTTTGATTACACACATTTGCAAATGCATTTGTAAGCTGCAGGCCGGCACCAAGGCACCCTGTATACTGCAGACCTATCTCTGAATAAGAGTCCCCACAATGGAAGCACATGCATTTAATTTAACCTAGTAATGTTGTGTACTTCTTTCAATGCAATAGGTGCAGCAAAGGATCTTTTGTTGGGAAAATAGGACAGAAGTTGCAAACAAGGATGAATTTACACAGACATTTAATCAAGAAACATAAAGAAGACAGTTTCTGCACACCAGTGGGACATCACTTCTCACAACTGGACCACACTATTGAAGACCTCAATGTCTTAGTTCTTAAAGGGAATTTCAGAATTATCCAGGAAAGGAAAATGTTTGAACTAAGAATGATACTTCTTTTTGACCAAAAAAATAATAGCTTAAACTTGGATTTAGGCCCCTTTCACACGAATGGATAGATTCCAGCTATACTGTGACAATGCTTTCCTATGGCCCCTTTCACACTCTGCATTTAGCAACGGTTTTGTTACAGACGATTTAGAAGGATTAGAAAAAATGGATTGGAATGCGTCCAGGAACGATGTTATGCAGCTAACCGCACGTATCTGCACGAATCTGCAGGTAAACTGTGTCAGCTACGGATAGCAACGGCAACAAGCATAGAAAATCAATAGGAAGCACTTCAGAAATGACAAGAATGTTAACAATGTGTCCACCGCAGCTAAACGTAGCAGCATGTATCCGTGGCTAATCGGAATGTAACAAATGAAAGTAATCGTTGTGCTTTAACCTCTGGTTATCTGACTTGCATTTAGCAACGGCAGAACAGCTGATTCTATCCATCCGTGTGAAAGGGGCCATAGGTTTCCTTACCCATTACACTACAGTTTTATGACCCCCTCTGTGACTGTCACCCCCCCCCCCCCCCAGTCTATAGCTCTCTCTCTGTCTTATCTCAGTGACCCCGCTGCTAGCTTTATTACCATTGTCATATAAATTGGTTTGTGTGTGTTGGTTTGTTTGTTTTCCCTCTTTTTTCCTTTCTCACAGAATTTTTTTTTAACATTCTGCTAAAACTGTTGTGAATCAGTACTGTTTGGACCTTGAAGAATGGGACACACCCCGAAAGCTTGTCCTGAAAAATTGTATGTTACTGCAAATAAAAAAGTATCATGGAGGGTGCTCAATTTTCTCTGTCGCAATTGCACTAATACGGCTATGATCACCTTAAGCATGATTATCCTATTGAAATTCTGATCTTGGAAATCTTACTATACTTCCATCCCACCACTTTCCCTTCTGTTCACTGCCTTCCTCTTCTCTTTTTTCTTTCCACCTCCTCTTATAATTCTTCTGTATTTGATTCCTCATTTTTAAAACTTGCATTGTTTCATTAGTGTTATCTAGAAACGTGATTGTATTCCTTCTTTAAAATGATTCTGTCACTGTAAATATCAGAATCATAGGGGGGTGCCAGGTGTGCCTGGGCATAACCTAATCACTCTGTGCAGTGCTGACTCCCCCTACTGCCTGGGCTTCCCTACATGTTGCCTCCCTCCACCACAGTACCACTGGCTTCCCTCCTCTTCCCTTGTCTGCTGTGGGAGATGTTTCAGGATGGAGAACAGAGGAAAGGGCTAGTAAATATGTCAATTACTCCCTTCTTTTTTTCTCCAAATCAACACAGTGAACACACTCACTGTGTTCATTCATAACTGAAGCATAATAAACTGTGTTTACTATGCTTCAGTATGTTAATGAGCAGAAGCCACTTTTCCAATTCATTCACTGTTCAGTGCAGCTAAGGCGGCAGAAAAAGGCATGTGTGTTTAAGCTTTGGGGTGTACACCCTAATGCATTAGGCTGCACACACCTATGATCAGAATCAAAGTCCTCCCTTCAAGATATCCTTACTCCTCCTGCCACCTGTGGTACTAATACTGAAACTTGGGATTTCCTGTGGCTGAAGCATCATCCAACAACCCCTATCACACCACAATGTGAAGTGGAGGAGGAGGCATCTGACACTCCTGGAAGTGGCAGATGCTGAAGGACAGCTGGTATCAGCAGTGTGGGAGGTGGAAGGGGTAGGTATAAAAATCCGAGTCTATGCAGAAATCCAGCATGAAACAACTCCTGTACATTGCATCTGTACATGAGTTTCCTGTGATAAAGACCAGTCAGTGCTAGTCTCTCTACTAATGCTAAGCTGCATTTTTCCAACCCGCTAACCGCTACCATTATGGTGCAAAGGCAATAACATGGCCCATCACTTGCTTAAAAAAAATCCCCTCTCCCAGCCAAGTGCGGAGGGCAGTACAGACAAAATACAACCTATTTAATTGAATTGGCGACGCAGCAACCACCCTGCAACCACATGCAACAGTATCGTGATGGTGGTTTTTAGGGATTAAAACAGATGGTGAAGTGCTTCCAAACACTGTATGAAAAGGAATCAGCTGCAAATAGATTGTCAGAGGACATCCACTGCTGGTGTAAATGAGTTCGCACCCACTGCTGGTGTAAATGAGTCCCTAGTTGTTATATGGAACTTTTGGAAAAGAGAAGAACTAGAAATAGCAGCACCCCTTATCACTTAACTATTCTCTAAAATGAGCTTTAAATATTACCCCCCCCCCCACAAATTATTTAATATTTAACATAGCCATAAAAACCGGAAGGCTGGGAACTATTGCCTGACAAGCCAAACCAAAGGGTCTTGTCATGGTAGCAACAGTTTCCTACACTGCAACATACAAAGTGATTGATGACCATGAGGACCTTGGGGATATAGGCTACAAAAGAGGGTTTGTAAGAAATGAATTGCAAATAAGGAAGCCAAACAATATAGCTGCAGCTCTATAAAAATGAAATTAACTCAATTAAATAAAATTATTTTCCTCCATTGCAGATAATCCTTTATTTTTTATTTACTATCCTATATTTCACAGTTTTGCATTCTACTGGCACTGACCTATTTTGCAGCTCTCTGCATTTGGCCTTTCAGATTTGCATGAAAGTCAGTGCTGGAAAACTTCCCTCTTCTATACATGGGCATCCGCAGAACTTTTTTCAGGGGCATTATTTTAAGGTCAGCCGTGCCCCGCCCCTTTTTGATGATATCATGAAGGGGAGGGGGTTAGTCATTATCACATAAAACGTAGGCATGCAATGGTTTGAGAAACTTGATGCAAAAGCAGGCCAGGTAAGGGTCCCCCATAGATCCCCCTTTAGAGCAGGCCAGGGTCCCCCAATAGATTTCCCTTTAGTCTTACCTTTTCACCTATATTCCCTGTGCTACCAGGTTTTCCTGCACCACCAGGTACTCCAGGCTCTCCCTGCAAAGAATATATATATTTAGCCAACATGACCCCCTTTAAAGCAGGCCAGGGTCCCCATAGAACCCAGTTTAGAGCAGGCCAGGGTCCCCCCATAGATCCCCTTTAGAGCAGGGTCCCATAGATCCCCCTTTAGAGCAGACCAGGCCAGGGTCCCCCATAGATCCCAGTTTGGAGCAGGGGAGACCAGGGTCCCCCTTAGATCCCCTTTAGAGCAGGGTCTCCATAGAGCCCCTTTAGAGCTAAGCCAGACCAGGGTCCCCCATAGATCCCCTTTAGAGCAGCCTAGGCCAGGGTCCCCATGTAGATCCCCTTTAGAGCAGGCCAGGACAGGTCCCCCATAGATCCCCTTTAGAGCAGGTCAGGCCAGGGTCCCACATATAGACCCCCCTTTAGAGCAGGCCAGGGCAGGTCCCCCATAGATCCCCCTTTAGAGCAGGCCAGGCTAGGGTCCCCCATAGATCCCCCTTTAGAGCAGGCAATGCCATGGTCCCCCATATAGAACCCCCTTTACAGCAGGCCAGGGCCCCGCATATAGATCCCCCTTTAGAGCAGGCCAGGGCAGGTCCTCTATAGAATAGATCCCCCTTTACCTAGTCTTCTTACCTTTACCTTATCACATGTATCTGTATATAGAATAGAATCCCCAGGTTTTCCTGCATCACCACACTCCAGGCTCTCTGGCCTTTTCCCCTGCAAATAATATATTATATATAAATATATTTTACACTCCACAAGTCCTCCTTGCTTCCTCCTCCTCCACAGCTCAGGCTGCCTGCCTGTTCTCTTTCTTGCGCTGGGCGGCCGATGCACATCACAGACAGTCCCTCCCCCCAGACAATCCCACAGATCATTTCACACGCAGGCAGGACTCCACCACCACTCCACTTGAGTGGGCGGCACCAGCGCCACACTGGCTGTATCTACATCTCTCTCTACACAGTACACAGGAGGGACTGGAGCTGAGTGGCAGAGCCGAGGCCCGAGTCTTCGCATTGGGGGTGAGGGTGGAACGGTCTCAGTGAGTCAGAGAGCAGCAGAGGAGCATCTCCACTCAGCACCACCAGATCAACATATAATATTGTTACTGACCCAAGGGGCGAATGCCTCCCTGCCCCACCACTCAGTTGTTCCCTCTGTATGAAGGCAAATGTTAAATTTGCAAACAAAACAATAAAAATCAAACTGAATACTATAATAAAGTCATATAAAAAATATACATTTGTCTCAAGGGTTTAGTTATACTGTTAATTAGATGTAAACCCTAAATGATTGACATTTAGGGGATGATTTACTAAAGGTAAATAAGTGCAGTTGCACTCTGCAAGAGCAGTTGCTCCAGAGCTTAGTAAATGAGATAAAGCTTCACTTTGCAAAGAATCACGTGCAAGGAGAATAAAAAAAAAAACAGCTTTTTTGATTGCAGATGATTGGATGTTGGAAGTCAGCATAGCTTCTGCTCATTTAATAAACTCTGGAGCAACTACTTATACAGAGTGCAACTGCACTTTGCAAAGTGCACAGTCTATTTGCCTTTAGTAAATCAACCCTTCTGTGCTCTCAGGCAACCTTTGATATAGAACCCCTCGCATTACCAACAAATAAATGATGAAATTATGGCATGAGTTTGAATTCTCTGTCATCTAATTAGTGTATTTTTTATCTTCCACAAAATATTCAAAACGTTGTCTCATTTAAACTCGTTTAGAAAATGCTAAAGCATCATGGAAGCTGTAGATCAGTGGTCCTATAACTGTGGCCTGTGGGATGGATCTTGCCTGTGCTTGCCTTTAACCACCCCTAAGGACACTGTTCCTCCCTTTCACATAAACAATATGGCACAATTCCCAACGCTGAAACCAATGATGGGGTGTTGTGTGTCTAGGCCTTCCACTGACACCAATGATGAAAAACTATTCCTTCCACTAATACCAATGGTAGGGCACTATTCTTTGTACTGACATCAATGATAGTGCACCATTCCTCCTTCCACTGACTACAGGTGCTTAGTTATCATTTTATTCCCACTGACCAACAGGACTAGAGCATGGTTTGCACCCACTAGACTGACCCCCAAAGTCTGAAGAACAGACTTTTTTTTGTTTGAGGTTTCCTTCTTAGACTAGGAGTCAAAAGTATGTGTGTTCTGTTTGAGGCAGATTAAGCAAACATTGCTAATGTTTGAGTACCGAATCCAAACCCCACTGAAATCATTGGAAACCAAATATTAAACACAATAGTGGAATTTTTTTAGGTTACTAGGCAAGGAATAATCAAACAAATGGCATGGGTGGCTTGGCAATGCCCTGGAGAACATGCACAAAAGCAAAAAAAAAAGAAAAAGTATATTTATATATATATTGTGTGGCTGGTAGTAGTGTTTCACCTTATAGCTGCCCTCAATCACACCATATTTCACACATCCAGAGACACTGAACAGGCTGGCTCTTCTTTTTGTTGTTTTATTTAGGGGAAATAACTTGGCTGGGGATAAGGGATGACTGTGGGATGCCCAAAGAATTATGATACACAAACTCCATATACAGTCCTGTATATGCGCACTTGCTCTGCAGACCATCGCTCTTCAGACTGTTACTCCTTTCCCTTGACTGGCTCCCAAGGCTCCCACAGACTGTCCACTACTACTCTTCTCAGCCTGCTCCAGCACTTTCTCCTCCAGTCCCAGGGACCATCACTCACCACACCGGTGGATTACTTTAAAGTCTCTCTTCTCCTGTAGCACCTCCACTGTTCTCCTGTTCCTCCTGTGCTGCTCCCGAACCCCCAGGTCACCCTCCGCAGACTGGGGGCGACCTCCTGGGTAGGCACCTGCTCCAGAGTGCCTCTGCTACCTCTCCAGACTTCCACCCGACACTACTCCTCCCAGATTGGGCTGACTCAGAGTATTTAAGGAGGCCTTCCCCCTGCCAATCCTACTTTGGGATTGGTCAGGGCTCCTTAAAATACTTCAGATAGCTCAAACTATCTCCCAGCTCTCCTACCAGAAACCTTCCACAGTTTTCTAGAAAAAAGAGGGAGGTTCTGGTGACCTCATCTATTAAGTCCACTCAATCCTCCCTAAACCTCTCCTCCCAGCCCAGATCAGAACACTCAGGCCTGCCTTCACACTCAGGCCTGACTGAATTTTATCTCACCTAGCAAAACCCTGCTAGAAAACGCACCTACTCTATGGGGGCACTACATGTAATGCACTAATGTAAATTTGCTGTCCCCTCAAAATAACTCAACACACAGCCATAAATGTCTAAACCGCTGACAACAAAAGTGAGTACACCCCTAAGTGAAAATGTCCAAATTGGGCCCAAAGTGTCAATATTTTGTATGGCCACCATTATTTTCCAGCACTACCTTAACCCTCTTGGGCATGGACTTCACTAGAGCTTTACAGGTCGCCACTGGAGTCCTCTTCCACATCATGGAGCATCATGACATCATGGAGCTGGTGGGTGTTAGAGACCTTGCGCTCCCCCACCCTCCATTTGAGGATGCCCCACAGATGCTCAATAGAGTTTAGGCATGGAGACATGCTTGGCCAGTCCATCACATTTACCCTCAGCTTCTTTAGCAAGGCAGTGGTTGTGTCACATACCTGGTAGTGGAGCCTGCAACTGCCGAGGACAGCCTCTCTTACAATCCTGCCTCAGGAACCACTGATATGGTGAACAGGAGGCTCAAGAGTGCAGAATGGCATGAGTGCTTGACTGGAACACAGGTGCGGTGGTCGCAGGCAGGGCTGGAGAGGCAGCAAGCTGGAGCAGAGGAGGAACTCCAGAGAACAGCTGACAATAGCCCCGTATGGCTGGACCAAGCAGATAATGCTGGATGAGAAGGCCAGAAGCAGACCGGATTAGACAGCAGGCAGATCAGGAACCATGGAGCAGGCAGAAGGATGGTCGGACACAGGCCGGGTCAGCAGCGGGCTGGCAGCGTGGTACCAAGGAGCAGGCAGAAGGATCGTCAGGGAAAGCCAAAGGTCAGGGCAGGCAGATAGCAGCGGTGTCAGGGTCAAGTCGGTAGATCAAAAGAACGGGTACAGCAGATAAACAGGTAACAGGAATCTCAGGAACGTTGTAGACCAAACGGCATTGATCTCATGTCACTGTTTGGTTTAAATAGCCCCTTTGGCGCCAAGAACAGTTACGAACGGGGATGTGCGCCTCCCGGTTGCGCGTGCACACGATCCTTCGTGCCATCCGTTCCTTCGTGCACGCGCCTGCGCACCGTGTTTCTTCTTATGGAAACACAAGCTCTCCCTCTTTCCTGACATTGCCCCCCCAATGGGCAGCCTCCGGATGCCCAAACGGGCAAGCCTTTTGGGTGGGATCTTTGGAAGGCCTGTATCAGTCTCGGAGCATGAACATTGGCTTTGGGTTCCCAGGAGCTTTCTTCCGGACCATACCCTTTCCATTTAATGAGATATTGCACCTGGTTACCCCTTTTCCTGCAATCTAAGATGGTTTTGACTTCAAATTCCTCCTCCCCATCAACAATCACAGGTTCGGGTGGTTTGGTGCTTCGTCCCGGAAAGAGATTAGAGGTTGCCGGCTTTAACAGGGCCACATGAAAAACTGGGTGAATTCATAGAGAGTCTGGTAATTCTAGTTCATAAGCCACACTGTTAACCTTTTTATTCACCGGAAATGGCCCTATGAACCTGGGTTCCAGTTTCTTAGACGGGCAGGCCAGTTTCAAGTTTGCAGTTGACAACCAAATTTGTTCTCCTGGTCCTAAGTTTAGTTCACCTCATCTTTTCCTGTTGAACGCCTTCTTGTAACATTCCTGGGCTTTAGACATCATCTCCTGCAGTAGCTTGTTGTTGGTGCTGAAGAAATCCATAGTCTCTTGCACGGCTGGAACTGTACTTTCAGGGATGGAGCTGGACAGGAAGGATGGGTGAAATCCATAGTTAGCAAAAAACGGGCACGGTTTGATGGAGGAGTGTGCAGAGTTATTATAGGTGAATTCAGCCATAGGTAGTAAGGACACCCAGTCATCTTGGGAAAAGGATGAGAAACATCTCAGGTATTGTTCTAAAGTTTGATTAGTGTTTTCAGTTTGTCTGTTGGACTATGGGTGATAGGCTGAAGAAAACGAAAGTTCAATCCTCAACGCCTCGCATAACGCTTTCCAGAATCTGGAGGTAAATTGCACTCCCCTAAACTATTTCCAGATGTGTGCAGAACAGATGTTCTGTTTGCAGAACAGATGTGCAGTTATTCCCGGTAATATTTAAAGTGACACACAGACTTGAAATAAGTTTTCAGAACAGATGTGCAGTTATTCCCGGTAATATTTAAAGTGACACACAGACTTGAAATAAGTTTGCAGAACAGATGTGCAGTTATTCCCGGTAATATTTAAAGTGACACACAGACTTGAAATAAATTTGCAGAACAGATGTACAGTTATTCCCGGTAATATTTAAAGTGACACACAGACTTTAAATAAGTTTGCAGAACAGATGTGAAGTTATTCCCGGTAATATTTAAAGTAACACACACATTTTGAAGAACAGTGATATGGGTTGACCCGGCTTATTTATACTTTTTTGACACAGTTTGAAGATGATTGTATAACATTTCTATGGCCTCTACCGTTAATTAATACTTTTCAGACCCATTTTGAAGATGATCTCCATTTTTGCTTTTTTTATGTTTTTTTTTTTTTTTTAAATATTTAAAGTTATTTCCCTGTCCCCATTTCTTTGTAGGTCACCTCCGGTATCTTTACAATATGTTAGTAGAAGTTTGACACAGTTTTTTCATATTTATTCGGCCCAGTTGGGTATAGTGACAAGAAGTTT
>BLSH010346980.1:114904-180347 GCA_018402905.1 Glandirana rugosa | reverse complement strand
CCGGACCCGAACCCGGACTTTGTCCCGAAGTTCGGCCGAACCAGCAGAACCCGGACTTCTAGAAGTTCGCTCATCTCTAATCTTGATGCCTTTGACAGAAATAATCAGTCCCAAGAAGTGAATGCTTTGCTGCTCAAAAGTACATTTTTCAGGCTTGATGTGAAGTCCATGTTGTCTCAAATGTTCCAGGACACGTGAGACATACTGGCGATGTTCTTCCAAGGATGGTGAAAAAATCAAGATATCGTCCAGGTAGATGATGACAAAAAGATCAAGATAGTCTCTGAAGATATTGTTTACAAAATGCTGGAATGTAGCAGGTCCAAATGGTATTACTAGGTACTCATAATGCCCAAAACGGGTGCGAAAGGCAGTTTTCCATTCGTCACCCTCTCGGATGTGAACAAGATTGTATGCTCCTCGGAGATCCAGCTTGGTAAAGTTGACTACCGTTTCAAGTCTCTGGAATAGTTCAGGCACCAATGGGAGAGGGTAGCGGTTTTTAACTGTGATCTTGTTCAGTTCTCTGTAGTCAACGCAAGGCCGCAAGGAGTGATCCTTCTTTTCCACAAAGAAAATGCCTGCGCCTGCTGGTGATGTGGAGGGGCAAATAAGTCCCCTCCTTAAACTCTCGTCCAAATAAGTTTTAAGAGTTCCCAGTTCAAGTTCAGATAGTGGAAAGATTCTCCCGAACGGGACTTCAGTTCCTGGCAGAAGTTCAATGGGGCAATCATAAGGCCGATGGGGCGGAAGAGTCTCTGCCCCTTTCTTACTGAAAACATCCAGGAAAGCATGGTACACTTCTGGCATGGATTGGCGGGTTTCCAAGTCGACATCAGAGTCCAAGCAAAGCAAGGTAGGGGGAGAACTGGAGTTTTCCTGCAGACAATGCTGGGAACAGTAGCCTGACTGGAACTGGATCTCCCCCTTGGCCCAATTGATGAGCGGATTATACGCCTGTAGCCAAGGCATACCCAGAATGACTGGAAACAACGGGGATGCTATGGCGTCAAGGCATTAGAGTTCATGGTGGGTGCTGGTGATGGTGGCAGGCAGTGGTACTGTTTCATGGGTGACCAGTCCCGATTTAATAGTTGACCCATCCGCTAGATGAACAGTCATTCCTCTGGCTTTAGGCTGAAGCGGAATCTGGTGCTTAGTGACGAAAGACAGGTCTATGAAACAGCTATAGGCTCCAGAATCAATAATGGCGGGGACCAGGATATTCCTGTCTGGAAGCTGTAATGATATAAGCACAGAAATCTGAGCAGGGTTGTTGGAGCAAGCAGGCACAGGATCAGATGTGACAGCCAGACACTTACGCAGGTTTGCCTGGCATGTTCTTACATAATGTCCCGGGGCACCGCAATACATGCAGAGGTTGATCAACCGACGTCACTGGCGTTCCTCAGCCGTAAGGGAAGGACGGAACAGGCCCAGTTGCATGGGTTCAGAGGTGTCAGGTGGAGAAGCAGCCGGAAGTGGCACAGCTGGAGTGGAGAAGACAGGACGTCGAGGCAACATCCAAGTGGGGCAAGATGGGCCCGCCTGACGTTCAGACCTTCGTTCCCTCAGACGCTGATCGATCTGAATTGATAACTTAATCAGAGCGTCTAAGGTCTGGGGAACTCTGACTCATGCCAGTTCATCTTTAAGGGGCTCAGAGAGGCCCAGGCGAAATTGGTAACACAGAGCAGTGTCGTTCCAGTTGGTATCGGAACTCCAACGTCTGAAATCAGATACATAGTCCTCAGCCACTCTGCACCCTTGCTGGAGTGCATGCAATGCTGATCCCCCAAAGATGCTGCCTTTTGTTCGACGAGCCGGTGAGCCCAGGACTGTGGTTCCCCTTGCAACAGAGAAATTACAAATCCCACCTTAGTTGCTTCCAGTGAGAAGGTGCGGGGTTGCAACACGAAGTACAGTTCACATGCGTTGCGGAAGGAACGGAATCTGCTGCGTTCACCAAACTTTTCAGGTGGCGGAACTCTGGGCTCTGGAGGCAGCATGGCCACAGTAGGTGAAGCCGCTGCAACAGGCTGACTGGCGTTGGCTGAAGATGGTGCCTAAAGTTTCTGGACACATTCTTCCAAGCGGTGGTAGCCGCCTTGAAGGTCCTTAACAGCCTGCGTGAGACCAGCAAGATGTTCATGCATGGGAGAGGGTCCTGGCGCAGACTCGGACATGGCTGTTTGGTACTGTCACATACCTGGTAGTGGAGTCTGCAACTGCCGAGGACAACCTCTCTTACAATCCTGACTCAGGAACCCCTGATATGGTGAACAGGAGGCTCAAGAGTGCAGAATGGCACGAGTACTTGACTGGAACGCAGGTGCGGTGGTCGCAGGCAGGGCTGGAGAGGTAGCAAGCTGGAGCAGAGGAGGAACAGCTGACAATAGCCCCGTATGGCTGAACCAAGCAGGTGGTGCTGGCTGAGAAGGCCAGAAGCAGACCGGATCAGACAGCAGGCAGGAAGATCAGGAACCATAGAGCAGGTAGAAGGATGGTCGGACACAGGCCGGGTCGGCAGCGGGCTGGCAGCATGGTACCAAGGAGCAGGCAGAAGGATCGTCAGGGAAAGCCAAAGGTCAGGGCAGGCAGATAGCAGCGGTGTCAGGGTCAAGCCGGTAGATCAAAAGAACTGGTACAGCAGATAAACAGGCAACAGGAATCTCAGGAACGTTGTAGACCAAACCTCAGTGATCTCATGTCATTGTCTGGTTTAAATAGCCCCTTTGGTGCCAAGAATGGTTACGAACAGGGATGTGCCTACCGTTTGTTTGTGCACGTGCCTGCGCACCGTGTTTCTTCTTATGGAAACACGAGTTCTCCATCTTTCCTGACAGGTTGCCTTAGAGGTGTGTTTGGGTCGTTATCATGTTGGAATATTGCCCTGCGACCCAGTCTCCAAAGTGAGGGGATCATGCTCTGCTTCAGTATGTCACAGTACATGTTGGCATTTATGGTTTCCTCAATGAACTGTAGCTCCCCAGTGCCGACAGCACTCATGCAGCCTCAGACCAGGACTCTCCCACCACCATGCTTGACTGTAGGCAAGACACACTTGTCTTTGTACTACTCACCTGGTTGCCGCCACACATGCTTGACAACATCTGAACCAAATAAGTTTATCTTGGTCTCATCAAACCACATGACATGGTTCCAGTAATCCATGTCCTTAGTCTGCTTGTCTTCAGCAAACTGCGCGCTTCCTTGTGCATCATCTTTAGAAGGGGCTTCCATCAGGGACGACAGCCATGCAGACCAATTTGATGCAGTGTGCAACGTATTCAACCTCTGCAGCAAAGCTGGCAGCACTCATACGTCTATTTCCCAAAGACAACCTCTGGATATGACGCTGAGCATGTGCACTCAACTTCTTTGGTCGACCATGGCGTGGCCTGTTCTGAGTAGAACCTGTCCTGTTAAACCGCTGTATGTTCTTGGCCACCATGTTGCAGCTCATTTTCAGGGTCTTGGCAATCATCTTATAGCCTAGGCCATCTTTATGTAGAGCAACAATTCTTTTTTTCAGATCCTCAGAGAGATCTTTGCCATGAGGTGCCATGTTGAACTTCCAGTGACCAGTATGAGAGAGTGAGAGCGACAACACCTAATTTAACACACCTGCTCCCCAATAACAATTGAGACCTTGTAATACTAATGAGTCACATGACACCGGGGAGGGAAAATTACTAATTGGGCCCAATTTGGACATTTTCACTTAAGGGTGTACTCACTTTTGTTGCCAGCGGCTTAGCCATTTAGACATTAATGGCTGTGTGTTGAGTTATTTTGAGTGGAAAGAAAATTTACACTGGTATACAAGCTGAGGGGTGTACTCACTTTTGTGAGATAATATATATATATATATATATATATATATATATATATATATATATATATATATGTACTGTATACTTTTGTGTTTTCCCCTATTTATCATGAGTTGAACGCAAAGATCTACGACTTTTTGTATGTACACAAAAGGACTATTTCTCTCAAATATTGTTCACAAATCTGTCTAAATCTGTGTTAGTGAGCACTTCTCCTTTGCCAAGATAATCCATCACACTTCAAGGTGTGGCATATCAAGATGCTGATTAGACAGCATGATTATTGCACAGGTGTGCCTTAGGCTGGCCACAATAAAAGGCCACTCTAAAATGTGCAGTTTTACTGTATTGGGGGGTCTCGGGGGTCTGAAAAACAGTCAGTATCTGGTGTGACCTCCGTTTGCCTCACACAGTGCAGCACATCTGCTTTGCATAGAGTTGATCAGGCTGTTGATTATGGCTTGTGGAATGTTGGTCCATTATCAATGGCTGTGCAAAGTTGCTGGATATTGGCACCAACTTTGCACACGCTGTCGTATACGCTAATCCAGAGCATCCCAAATATGCTCAATGGGTGACATGTCCGGTGAGTATGCTGGCCATGCAAGAACTGGGATGTTTTCAGCTTCCAGGAATTGTGTACAGATCCTTACAACATGGGGCTGTGCAGCTTCCAGGAATTGTGTACAGATCCTTACAACATGGGGCTGTGCATTATCATGCTGCAACATGAGGTGATGGTCGTGGATGAATGGCACAACAATGGGCCTCAGGATCTCGTCACGGTATCTCAAAATGCCATCAATAAAATGCACCTGTGTTCGTTGTCCATAGCATAAGCCTGCCCATAACATAACCCACACCATAACCTCACCGCCATGATGGGCCACTCGATCCACAACATTGACATCAGCAAACCGCTCACCCACACGACGCCATGCACATTGTCTGCCATCTGCCCTGTACAGTGAAAACCAGGATTCATCTGTGAATAGAACACCTCTCCAAAGTGCCAGACGTCTTCAAATGTGAGCATTTGCCCACTCAAGTCAGTTACGATGAACTGCAGTCAGGCAGAGACCCCGACAAGGACAACAAGCATGCAGATGAGCTTCCCTGAGATGGTTTCTTACAGTTTCTGCAGAAACTCTTTGGTTATGTAAACCAATTGTTGCAGTAGCTGTCCGGGTAGCTGGTCTCAGATGATCTTGGAAGCGAAGATGCTGGATGTGGAGGTCCTGGGCTGTTGTGGTTACACGTGGTCTGCGGTTGTGAGGCCAATTGGCTATACTGCTAAATTCTCTGAAACGCCTTTGGAAACAGCTTATAGTAGAGAAATGAACATTCAGTTCAAGGGCACCAGCTCTGGAGGACATTCCTGCAGTCAGCATGCCAATTGCACGCTTCCTCAAAACTTACGACATCTGTGGCATTGTGCTATGTGATAAAACTGCACATTTTAGAGTGGCTTTTTATTGTGGCCAGCCTAAGGCACACCTGTGCAATAATCATGCTGTCTAATCAGCATCTTGATATGCCACACATGTTAGGTGGATGGATTATCTCGCAAAGGAGAAGTGCTCACTAACACAGATTTAGACAAATTTGTGAACAATATTTGAGAGAAATAGGCCTTTTGTGTACATAGAAAAAGTCATAGATCTTTGCGTTCAGCTCATGATAAATAATTTTGCTCAGTGTTTGCTCCTTCCCCTGCCTGATCTCACAAATGCACTTTTGGAAGAATGGTGAAACATTCCCATAAACACACTGCTAAACCTTGTGGACAGCCTTCCCAGAAGAGTTGAAGCTGTTATAGCTGCAAATGGTGGGCCAACTCAATATTGAACCCTACGGACTAAGACTGGGATGCCATTAAAGTTCATGTGCGTATAAAGGCAGGTGTCCCAATACTTTTGGTAATATAGTGTGTGCGTTTATATATATATATATATATATTCTGTTTGTTGGAAGCAGCAATTCTAGTATTCTGGTAATGCTTTAGGGCAACATTAAAAATGCAAAATTCCTTGAAATAACATGCCTGGAGGAGGCTCCTAATCAGTCTGTGAAGTGACAAATCTGTAGGATTTATATAACCTTCTATAGTAAAGCTGACGTTTACAAAAAAAAAATGTAGTTCAAATACTTGCCTACTGGGCACTTAAACCCCCCCTCCTGCCCAGACCAATTTTCAGCTTTCAGTGCTCTCACATTTTTAATGACAATTACTCAGTCATGCAACACTTTACACATATGATTTTTTGTCCTTTTGTTCATACAAATAGAGCTTTCTTTTGGTGGTATTTAATCACTTCTGTATTCTTTATTTTTTGCGCTATAAATGAAAGACCGAAAAATTTGAAAAAAAATGCATTTTTCTTCATTTTTGTTATAACATTTTGCAAATTAGTGATTTTTCTTCATACATTTTTGCCACAATTTATGCTGTTACATATCTTTGGTAATGGTAACCCAACTTAGTGTATATTATTTAGTCTGTGTGAAAGTTAGAGAGTCTACAACCTTTGGTGCAAATCACTGAAAATTGATCACACCTTATGTACTGGCGGCCTATCTCATTTCTTGAGACACTACCAAGCCAGCAAAGTACAAATACCCCCTAAATTACCCCTTTTTGGAAAGTAGACATCCCAAGGTATCTAGTAAGGGGCATGGTGAGTTTTATGAAGTTGTAATTTTTTTCCACAATTCTTTGCAAAATGAAGATTTTTTTTTCCACAAAATTGTCATTGTAACAGGTTATTTCTCTCACATGGCATATGCATACCTCAAATTACACCCCAAAACACATTCTACTACTCCTCCTGAGTATGGTGATACCACATGTGTGGGACATTTTTACAGCCTGGCCACATACAGAGGCCCAATATGAAACTAGCACCTTCAGGTGTTTAGAAGCATAAATTACACATCTCATCTCTCAACCACCTATCACAATTTTGAAGGCCCTGGAGCACCAGGACAATGGAAACGCCCACAAAATGACCCCATTTTGGAAAGCTAACACCCCAAGGTATAATCTATGAGGCATAATGAGTCTTTTGAACAGTTCTTTTTTTGTAGAAGTTTTTGGAAAATGTGGGAAAAAAATGAAAACCCATTTTTTTACACAAAGTTGTCCATTTATATTTCCAACACATAGCATGTACATAGCAAAAATGACACTCCAAAATACATTCTGCTACTCCTCCTTAGTATGGCGATACCACATGTGTGAGACTTTTACACAGCCTGGCTAGATACAGAGGCCCAACATGCAAGGAACACTTGCACCCCAAAATGCATTTTGCTGAGTAAAGGGTAAACAAAAGAGTAGTGCAGCTGTCCACAGGAGGATAGCACTGGTCCAGGCAGCAGGTGGGGACTTGGTCAGCTACAGCAAACACAAATGTCCAGGCAACCAACAGCAAACTTAATTGTCCAGGCAACAGGCAGGAATACTGTCCATAGTACAGGCAACAGGCAGGGATACTGTCCATATACAGTCCAGGGTCAGTGCAGGCTGAGATAATGTCAACAGTGCCAAAATATTGGTCCTGGTAGTAGGACAACGAATGCAATTGTCCAGGCAACAGGTATGAATACTGTCCATAGTCAGTACAGGCAGCAGGCAATGATACTGTCCAAATACAGTCCAGGGTCAGTGCAGGCAGAGGTATTCTCAACAGCGCCATAATATTGGTCCTAGTAGTAGTCAGAAACATGGTCCATAGTCCAGGTAGCGGACAGAGGTGTGGTCAGTTCATGTGGCAGGCAGACGCAGGATGGCAGTAAGTCCTACAGGCAGCAGGCAGAAGTAGGGCCTCGGTCAGGACAGAATGGGGACAGGGGTAGAGGCTTCTCCCACCCAAATCTCTTTGAAGCCTCTGAGTCTCCAGACCCTAATCTGGGAGACAGAAAACAAAAAAAAAAATGTTTTCATCCAGAAACACAATTCTGGAGCCCCTCACATATGTGAGACCCATGTGTTGTGAATCCCACTACTCCAGTTTCAGGGTACAAGATCAGTCCAAGAGGCAGGCAAAAAACATGGTCAAAGAGTCCAGGGTCAGTTCCAGATCAGGCAGAGGTATGTACAGAATTGGTAGACAGAAACGTGGTCGAATAACAAGCCAGGGTCAGTTCCGGAGCAGGCAGAGGTATGTACAAAAGCGGCAGGCAAAGGCGTGGTCAAATAACAAGCCAGGGTCAATTCAAAAGCAAGCAGTGGCATAAGGGTTTGAATGTTAAAGTCAGGAACTGAGGATTAATAATCACTAATAATTGACTAATGTGTGATAACGGCAGAAACAGTCACCTATGCAGAGACCTGGTTGGGAAGGGCACTGGGGACAATAATAAGTGGTGTCTCTTCTAACTCCTCCACTGGAGCACATCCGGTATCTTTTTTGGCATTTTTGGCCTGTTGGTCTGGGAGGTATTTTATGGGGGAAATGGCACTCGGAGAGTCTATGTCAGGAGACCACCTCTGCCTCTGGAATCCAGGCCAGGAGACCTATGCCCGGGTGCACGTAGCGCTTGCGCGTGCCTGTGCGCGCTGGTGCGTGCCGGTGCCTGCGCGTGCCTGTGAATGCGCGTATGTGCTGGCACAGTCTCCCAGACAGCCATTTTAAGCTGACAGCACCTTGCAATCGATGCTGTCTGTTCTACAGCGTTACCGTGCTTCATAGTGCCCTGTTCTGAGTTTCCTGTTTACCTGTGACTCGGCTTGATCCCGTATCTGCTTGAACTCTGCTTGCACCGACCCCCGGCTTGCCTAGGACCACTCTCCTGTCTGATCCCTGTGTACCTCAGCCCATCTGCCTGTTAATGACTCTGCCTGCACGCGACCATCCAAATGCCTGTTCCTCCTGTATTGCTGTATGTTATTGACCCGGCCTGTATCACTACTCTGCAGTCTAGCATGGACTTCTGGATAACATCTTACCATCATCTGTCTCCAATCCAGCCCTCATGCCCCCCTGTGCTCCAGTGCTCCCTGTTTGCTCTACCAGGGGTTCTGGAACCAGGGCCGTAAGAGAGGTTGCCCACTGCATAAGTCAGACTCTACCATCAGGTACGTGACAGCAACAGAAAGCCAGTCCGAGTTTGCGCAGGGGCCCTCTCCCATGAAGGATCTGAGTATGCACTTAGCTGGGCTCACCCAAGCAGTGAAGGACTTACAAGGAGAGTACACCTGGTTGGAAAACAGTCCTGGAACTCACTTTGCCAGCTCCTTCCAGCGCCAGCCAGCCGGATGCCCACACCACGATTCAGGAAGATCTGCTGTCTCGGATTAAACGATCTCTGGTCAAATCAACCATGCCCCCTCACCCTAGACTGGCAATGAAAGATGGACTGTGGTGGTTCCAAGACAAACTCTGCATCCCGGAGGAGCAATGTCTAACAGTCTTGGAACTCTGCCATGACCACCAATTGGCCGGGCACTTTGGCGGTTGTAAGACTGCGTAGCTGCTGTCGCGCTCCTTCTGGTGGCCTTCCACTGACAAGGACTGTCAGAAGTACGTCAGCACCTGTCCGGTCTGTGCCCAACACAAGGCCAGCCGGGCTAAAGCGTGGGGTCTGTTGAACCCGCTCCCCATTCCTGAATGGCCATGGTCACAAATATCGATGGATTTCATAGTGGCGTTACCCCCATATGAAGGATTTAATTCCATCTTTGTAATTGTGGATCACCTTACTAAAATGGCCCACTTCATCCCAATGAAAGGCATCCTCACCGCAACCCAGACGGCAGGGACATTTATCAAGGAAGTGGTCCGCCTTCACGGGCTTCCTGTCAACATTGTCTCAGATCGTGGGGTGCAGTTCACCTCCCGGGTCTGGAAAGCCTTGTGTTCTACATTAAACATCGTACTGGCATTTTCTTCTGCCTATCACCCCCAGAGAAATGGCCAGACAGAAAGGTCTAACCAGACCCTAGAACAATATATCCGATGCTACTCTTCCTTTGCCCAAGATGACTGGGTTTCACTTCTACCTATGGCTGAATTTGCCTACAATAACACTGTACATTCAGCCACCAAGCAGTCCCCGTTCTGGGTGAACCTGGGTTATCACCCTACATTCATACCCAATCTAGTTCCAGAAAGTATTGTATCTGCTGTACAGAAGACCGTAGAGTTCTTGACAAGGAATAACAAATTGTTACAGGAAACCCTAGCTCAGACGCAGGAGTGCAACAAAAGGGCATTTGACAAAGGGAGACGTGGGGAATTGGACCTGCAACCGGGTGAGTGTGGTTGGCAACCAAGAACTTGAGGCTGTCATGTCCTTCCAGGAAGTTGGGCCAAAGGTTCATCAGTCCCTTCCCTGTGAGAAGGAAGTTCAACAGGGTAGCACATGAGCTGGACCTTCCTCCTTCCCTGTGAGTGCACCTGGTATTTCATGTCACCTTGTTGAAATCCGTAGCTCAGGGTCAGAAGTCGGCCCCACCGGAACCAATTCTTGTGGATGGCGAAGAAGAATTTGAAGTGGGAGCCATCCTTGACTGCAGGAAAAGGGGTGGATCCACCCAATACCTGGTTAAGTGGATGGGGTATGGGAAAGTTCATGGGAACCCGAGGACCACATCCACGCTGAAGAGCTTGTCAAATCCTTTTGGAGAAGACACCCAGAGCTAAGAGCTTGTTTGGGCATCCGGAGGCTGACCCTTGGGGGGGATGTCAGGAGACCACCTCCACCTCTGGAATTCGGGCCAGGAGACCTGTGCACGGGTACGTAGCGTTTGCGCGCGCCTGTGCATGCTGATGCGTGCCGATGCGTACGTGCGCACGCCTGTGCGTGCATGCGAGCATGTATGCACCAGCACGGCCTCCGAGAAGGCCATTTAAGCTGACAGTACCTTGCAATCAGTGCTGACTGTTCTACAGCGTTATCGTGCTCCATAGTGACCTGTTCCGAGTTTCCTGTTTACCTGTGACCCGGCTTGATCCCGTATCTGCTTGAACTCTGCCTGCACCGACCCTTGGCTTGCCTATGACCACTCTCCTGTCTGATCCCTGTGTACCTGAGCCAGTCTGCCTGTTAACGACCCTGCCTGCACCCGACCATCCGACTGCCTGTTCCTCCTGTATTGCTTTGCCCGCATGTTATTGACCCGGCCTGCATCACTACTCTTCAGTCTAGCACGGACTTCTGGACAACATCTTACCATCATATGTGTACAATCCAGCCCTCATGCCCCCCTGTGCTCCAGCACTCCCTGTCTGCTCTACCAGGGATTCTGGAATCAGGGCCGTAAGAGAGGTTGCCCACTGCATAAGTCAGATTCTACCATCAGGTACGTGACAGTCTGCTACACACATCGGATCTAATGTTTTCTGGTGGGCCATTCGGGTATAGAAGTGTGGTGATGATATCCCCCTGGTAGCCAAGGAAGGGTTTGGGGCTGTCGGTGGAATTGCGGTATAGTACATAGGTGTTGTACATGACCAAATGAAAAAAATAGAGTGCAACTTTTTTATACCATGGTATGTTCTTCGGGTAGCAAGACAGGGTTCCATCATTTGGTCATTTAAGTTGACTCCTCCCATATACAAGTTGTACTCGTGGACACAGCTTGGTTTTTGTATTGAACCATTCCTTCTGGGGATCTCCACAAATGTATTGTTATGTATTGACGACAATATATATACATCCCTTCTGTCCCTCTACTTCACAGCCAGAATTTACTCATTCCGCAGACTCGCCGTTTCTCCTGTTCTAAGCTTCATGTTGACGTGTCTTTGAGGAAACCCCAACCTGTTTTTTCTGACTGTGCCACATGCTGGCTAGGGATGGGCATCCGGTTCGAGTTGAACGTAAGTTCATCGAATTTAGAACATTATGAGGCATTCGCAGCGACTTCGTCGCCACGGAGTGCCCCATAATGTACTGCACGCAGACGGCGACCACAGCTCCTCCTCCATGGGAGGGCTGCCACCGTCTGTGCTGGCTTTGTTTTTACATTTTATTTATAGTGCAGGGCAGGGCCACCTGGTGACATATGGTTGGCCCTGCCCCTTCTGACATCATGTGACGTCAGAGCGATGGGTCGCTCAATTACGTTACTGGGTGGCCTGCCCTTCACTATATATAAAACATCAGACGGCGACAAGGAGATAAGCCCCCACCTGCACACTCCCACAACCACAGCTCAGGGTTGTGGGGAAGAGGCTCTTGTCCCCATCAACATGGGGATAAGATGCTTTGGGGTGGGGGGCTCAGAGCCCCCCTGCCCGAAAGCACTCCTACTCCCCATGCTGAGGGCATGTAGCCTGGTACGGTTCCGGAGGGGGGGGGGCACTTGCTCATCCCCCCCTTTTCTTGGCCGGCCAGGTTGCATTCTCGGATAAGGGTCTGGTTTTGATTTTAGGGGGGACCCCACGTGAATTTTTTTTTAAATTTTAAAATCCAAACCAGACCGAAGGGCCAGGTATGGACCGCAATAATTAATGACAATTTTTCCTTTGGAAAAGTCATTTTTCTCTGGCTATGTTCTAAACATCACAGAGGTGTACCTTTTTACAGTCAGACTAAGGGACCCCCCCCGAACAATATTTAAAGGAATGTTTCATTCTTATTGTTTCACTTTAAGCATTATTAAAATAGCTGCTCCTGAAAAAACTATTGATTTAAAAACTTTTTTTTGCATTGATTCATGTCTCCTAGGGCAGGACCCGGGTCCCCATACACTTTTTAGGGCAATAACTTGCATATAAACTTTTAAAATGAACACTTTTGGGGGTGTGTCCGACTGCTGAGCAAGATGAACATGTGATCCCCAGGCTCTCCGCGGACCTGCCTGTCCACAGCTTCAAGAAGGGAGACACCGGCACTTAGATGGGCAAAAATCATACCAATCTGACCCAGAAAGCAACAGGACCAGCGGGACAGCCATTACAGCCCTGCACACAGCTGACTAGCTACTTTCTGCAGCTATCCGGCCCCATGCGGCAGGCGGCCAACATGGCACCGTCGCGCTCCACACAGGCCAAATCCAAAGCCATCATCGGACATCCACCTCTGATTCCTGGGGACTCCGCGAACACCAGTAGGTCCAACATCCCTGGCCCCAGCGATCCCACTATTTCCACAGCTGGCTGGTCCCTTCTAGAGCAGAAGCCTCTGCACAAGGTCAAGGCCGCAACACCGGACACTCAGGCTTCTCATAGCCCGACACCAAGCACTTCTGCTGGGCATGATCCCCCTAAGAGCCCAAATCTGGACATGACTCGCTCGCTGGGCTTACCAATTTTTGGGATTCTCCCCCCGCATCAAACGGGCTGCTCCCAATCTCTGCCGCGGCTAGGCCCCGCTATGGACACCCAGAGACCCCCAATTTCCCACCCAGGGTCCCCAAAACCATAGAGGCCCCAGCACCTGCAGGACTCAAGCACTCTGAGTATTCCCACCCCAAAGATGTCGACCCAAAATCTGGGAGTTTCATCGGGGCACCCTACCACATCCACCAGACAGGAGACCGACAAGGAGTGGTGGAACCCCTGGGACTCCCCCCTCACGGCCATGATGTCCCAGTGGTGTCATCTGTCTTCACACCTGTTGAACTAATTTCTTGGAGAGACCAACTGCATTCCCTGCCAACCAAAGAGGACTTTAAAATGCTGGTAAAGGAGGTTAAGGAGGCCTGCCACAGCGAAATTAAAATGCTGCAAGCAGATCTGCATCAGCTCTCCACTCAAGTGGAAGAAATAGAAGAAGATTTGCAAACCACAAAACTTACCATACATAGAGTCCAATCCCAGCAATCTGATGATCACTTTATCATAAGGGACATGCAGCGCCACCTAGAGGATTTGGACAACCGGAATTGTTGTAATAAAATTAGGGTCCGTGATCTCCCCGAATCAAAAGGCCCGAGGACCTAAAAGGGATACTTCAGACTGTCTTCGATGGAATAGTGGGCTCCCCGGCCACCACGCCTATAGAACTTGCTAGAGCTCATAAAGCCTTGAAACCCAAAGGCACTGTGGCCAATCCTAGAGATGTCATCTGCCGGGTCCACTCGTATACCCTTAAGGAAAACATCATGCCAAAGCTCGCATAGCTAGAACCATCCATCATGAGAACACTCCTACCCAAATATTTCCAGACCTTTCCTGGATCACATTGCAAAAGCGCAGATTATTGCAGCCTGTTCTTCATACTCTCCAAGATCGTGATATCACCTACCACTGGGGCTTTCCATTCAGTCTCACAGCCACTGCGACCCTCAGAGTCCCAGAGGAACTCTGAATATTCTGTGACACTTTGGAAATCCCTATCCCAGACTTGCCGGAATGGGGTATTATCCCCCCCCCCCGCCCCCCACCTCCGTCTGCGGACTGGCAGAGAACACCATTGAAGAAACGTGGGAGGCCCCCAGAGTCCCCCCGCAAATGCCCTCGTCCACGGAAAACATGATCCTCATCTGAACTGAGCTTAAATGATCCGCCTGTTGTCCAATAGGCGGCACCTAGAAACTGTTTTGATCCTCTAATACCCGAATACAGCTTTTTGACTATTTATGCAATTTGTATGGTAGTGGCACCCACGGCAGTACCCTGGAGAGTGTGGGTTTTGTCCCCCCCTCCCTCCCCCTTCCCCTTTTTTTTTTGCATGTGGGGAGGCTCCCCTCATGCTTGGCCCCCGTCGATGGTCTGCGGATCCTAGGCCCCTCAAAAACCTGACTACCAGAACTGAACAAGGAACGACCCTTAAACAGTATTTTATGGAAAATCAGACTTGCAAGGTCTCTTCGGGCACACTCTGGGAGGCGCACAAGGCAGTGGTCAGAGGGCAATGTGTTGCCCTCTCCACCGCCTGGAAAAAGAAATCTAAACAGCTGCACCAGGACACTGCAAAGAGATTGCAGGAACTGGAGACTAGACTCGTCACTTCCCCATCGCTGTGCCTACTCAGAGAAATAATACGCCTGAGGGCAGTGTTAAAAAGTATAGACATAGGCAAAGTAGAAAAAGCCCTTCAGAGACTCCGACAAATGTACTATGACAAAGGGAATACGGCACAAACCTTATTGGCACATAGGCTTCGTGAAAATACCCACACTATGGCCCCTCAGGCCATCCAAGACCCCAGTGGCACGCTACAATCCCACTCTGACGCTATAACATGCTTGTTCAAAGATTATTTTTCGGATCTTTATAATGATCCATCTATCCCCGCACCTCCAAGCTCAGACCCATTTTAGAGATCAAATCCAAACCTATTTAGCAAAGAGTGGGATGCCCACCCTTTCGGCAGATGACCTGCCATCGCTAAACGACCCAATTGCGGAGGAGGAAATTTTGGAGACATTAAAAGGCATGCTGAACAAAAAAGCCCCTGGTCCCTATGAACTCCCCTATGAATACTATAAACCGTTTCTCCGGGTCCTCCTGCCTCATATGACTCGAATGTTTAATGGGTTCATGAAACAAGACACAATTCCCAGAGACATGCAATCCTCACATCTGCCGCTAATCCCCAAACTGGACAAAGACCACACCCTATGCAGCAATTATAGCCCCAAGCATTATTGAACGCAGATCTAAAAATCTTTATGAAAATATTATCACAACGCCTCAGAGCTGTTCTCCCCGCATTAATCCATACAGACCAAGTGGTATTTGTCCCTGGACGTCAAGCAGGGGACAATACCAGAAGAGTCATGAATTTAGTGGATATCATTAACAGACGTGAGGAGAAGGTGCTGCTGCTTAGCCTTGATGCAGAAAAGGCCTTTGATAGGCTTAGCTGGCCTTTTATGTTCGAGACCCGGGGTTGTCTGGGTTTCTGGGGACCATTCCTCAGGGCAATTTGATATTTGTATCTCTCACCTTCTGCCTCTATTAAGACGCCCTATGCAGCATCCTCTCCCTTCACTATTTCGAATGGGACCCGGCAGGGGTGTCCGCTCTCCCCACTTCTTTTCGTTCTGTGTATAGAACCCCTGGTGGCCCGGATAAGACAAAGCCCCAATATCAGAGGGATACAAATGAGGGGAAGGGAATTTAAGATATCCCTTTTTGCGGATAATGTGCTCCTCACCCTGACATGCCCACGAGTCACTCTTCCCAATTTGCATCGGGTATTAGAGGAATTTGGCTCCCTATCAGATTATAAGGTTAACACTGCTAAGTCAGCAGCGCTCCCTATTAATATTCCCTCTCAGGAAGCAAGCACTTTATCAAATCAATTCCCCTACACCTGGCAGTCCCGAGCTATTAAATACCTAGGAGTGTATCTCAACCCGCATTATGAATCCCTATATAGAGGAAAATTTTTACCACTGTTTGCAACTATTCTATATTTAATGGCCAAATGGAAGCATTATCCTATCTCCTGGTTGGGGCGGATGGCCACCATTAAAATGACAATCCTACCCAAATTGTTGTACTGTTTTCAGACCCTGCCTGTCCCTATTCCCTCAACACACATCTAAAAAAGATGCAGACACAACTTTTAGACTTTGTATGGAACTACAAACCGCACCGAGTGGCCTGAACTGTACTATACGCTTCCCGTAATGACGGAGGGCTGTCATTCCCGAACCTCCTCCTTTATTATCAGGCAGCCCAATTGAGAGCTATTGCCTCTTGGGTGACCTTTTCGGCATATAATTGCTGGACACAAATTGACAAACTCTGGATAGCCCCCACACACCTCAACAACTTACTCTGGAACACACCTGTAAAAATGTCCTCAGCATCCTTGCTCACTTGATTAACCTGTTGCAAAAATATCTGGCGGCAAGTAAATAGAAAACACTTGCTACAGTCAGAGCACTCCCTACTGACAGCTTTCTTGTATAATCTCAACCTCCTGGCCAACTTAACCCATCAAATGGGTGGGTGACAGAGGTCATTATTTCAATTTGGCCACCTGGTGGATCCCGTCACCAGAACCTTGCAGTCCTTTGAAACCCTTTTTCGCTAAATTTGAGTTGCCCCCCACTACTCTATATAGTTACCTCCAAATCAGACACTTCACCCAGTCTATAGCCCCTGACCTCAAGTTCTCGACACCTTCCCCATTCGAAAGTTTAGTGCTCTGTTGACCCTCGCAGAAAGGCCTGATCTCAGACATTTATAAAATCATAAACCATTATGATATTGACACTGTGGGCAAACATAATTATATGTCCAAATGGGAGGAAATTCTGGGAATGTCGATCACCCCGGCTCAGTGGAGCATAATTTGGTCCAACGTAGCTAAAAGTTTCCTCTGTACTCTTTATAAAGAGAACACTTACAAGGTGCTCTTCTTTTGGTATATGACACCATCTCGGCTGCCGGCTATATACCCTTCTGCATCAGATCGATGCTGGAGATGTTTGAAAGAGGTGGGCATGCTATACCACATTTTCTGGCAATGCCAGGCCCTCCAGACATTCATGCACTCTGTGTGGGGCCTCCTCCACCAGCTGTTGGGGATTGACTTCCCCCTCTCCCCAATACTCTACTTACTAACTCTGGTGCCCCAGTCCTTAACAAAAACAGCTAAAAAACTGATGATTCACATTCTGACAGCAGCCCGCTGTCTGATTGCCTTACATTGGAAGAAGACACACGCTCCATCATTGACCGATCTATGTGCAAGGGTCAGGGACATTGAGATTATGGAGGCCATGCCTGCCGGCTTAATGGATAGACTAGAACATCACAACAAAGTATGTGAACCATAGAATGGATAAGCCTTAGTAGTTGGGGTGTCTCCTTCCTCCCTTCCCCCAAACATTTTACCCGGCTAGGGCGGGGGGGGGGACTCCAGAGGACGTTACATTCTTTAAATCTGCTCTTGGATCCCTATGTCACTCCAGTCTAAATTTTTTACACCTGACTATATTTTTTTTCCATTTATTCTAGATCTTTCTTTTACCTTTTCTTTTTCCTATATGGGTTATGAGCAAAATATTTTATACTGTAAGTTTTCAATAAGCGAATGCATCAAGGAGCTGAAGGAGGAAATGTTGGAAGAAGCCCACTTTGGAAGTTAGAATTGTTACCTATGTTCAATGTAATTGAATTGTAATTAGGTATGTAATATAATTTTGCATATAGACAAGGTGCTGTTGCATGTAAATCTGGCTTCCTGATAAATTTAATTTTAGATTTAATTATCATGATATAAAATAATGGATGTGGGGGTCTTTTGGTGGACGTGATTTTTTTTTTTCGAGGTGGGGGGGCAGCATTTCATTCTTGGACCCAGGCAGCACAATGTCTTGGGCCAGCCCTGACCCCACTGATACTTGGCTTTTCTTGCTGAATTACAGTGGTGCTGGTGAATGGCACAGCGGTGCTGGTGGATGACACTGGGGTGCTGGTGGATGACACTGGGGTGCTGGTGGATGGCACAGCGGTGCTGGTGGATGGTACTGCCTCCTCTCCAATGCGTCTCCGTCTGGCGGGCAGATGATATTTCTCATCTGATTCCTTCAGTGATTCACTACTTAAGACTGGCTCGTAGTTCACATCAGACTCAGACTCAGATTCAGAGGAATTTGCAGGAGAGAGCTCCCTGTTGCTCTCTTCTGCCGCAAGAATATTATAGACCTCCTCGGCAGAAAAATATCTTTTTGCCATTGTTGATGTGTAGCGATGGCGGGCAGGGAGCGCACAAAGGTGCAGAGGTCCATGGACTTCTCTCCAGCAATTCAGAGCCGGGCTGTGCCATCTTTCAGCTATAACGCAGATTTGTAGTTTTTAAAAAGTCTGAAAATGACAGCTTTGGCCACTCTACCTCTTTTTGTAAGCAAATATCCAGGGATTCCCTTCATCTATAACAACCCCTTATCCTAGAGCCTGGTATTAATATTAACATAAGAAAATGTGTGTGAGGTATCCACTGCAGCTTCTGTAGCAACCATTGACAGGTAGCTGTCATAGATACAAATGCTGCTAATATATATGATGTTTGGCTCCAGCCAAATTGGTAAAAGAATCCGGTGTTTGGACAAATGCTCAAACAACCAGTGCATCCTAAGACACTTTTGCGCAAAAAATAGCGCCTAAAAAGCGCATGAAAAATGCCCCCAATACACCCCAGTGTGAAAGCCAGAGTGCTTTCACACTGGGGCGGTGCGCTTGCGGGACGGTAAAAAAAGTCCTGCAAGCTGCATCTTTACAGCGGTGTGAGAGCGGTGTATTCACCTCTCCTATACCACCCCTGCCCATTGAAAACAATGGGGCAGCGCTCCCGAAGCGCCTGAACACTGCTTCGGGAGCGCTGCAAACCGGCACATTTAACCCTTGTTTAACCCCTTGTGGGGGGTTAAAAGCGCACTGCCACCACCAGAATAGCAGCACAATAACGAGCAGTAAAATGCCGCTAATAAGCGGTGTTTTACCGCTAGCGCTAGGGTGTGAAAGGAGCCTTACTGCAGACCCTTGAAACCTGTAGGAGAGACATCTCAGCTACTAGGGATATAACAGCATGCATCAAAGATTCAATGGAAAGCAGAGAAACCTGTATGAAAAGCAATGCACCTCTAAAACAAAATTTCAGAACTATGTACAAGCAGTTTAAGTGTCAGAAGACATAATTATGTTACTACACAATTTTTAGGAACAATTTCATCTAAATTAGTTAACCCAGATTCTGAAATAAGCTCCATGATTCACATGATAGAAAAAGATGGAAACTAGTTTCAGCTCTGAAATGCATACTAAAAACAACAGTCAAAAACTGAGGTAATGTGTAATATGGTTGCCATTTATTCCTGTTTCCCTGGGACATTCAAATTTTGAGGGTTCTGTTCCCATGAAACAGGTGTCTGCAGACTCATCCCTGGGAGCCAATCACTGCACAGTAAATATTTCATTAAACACACACCAACTGAACTTATGCTGCCCAAGTTGAAGGTCAGACTAAAATAGCGCCAACAGTGCTGCCTATGCAGTAATTTATCTATCTGTGTGTGCACCGGCCTTTCCACCTGCCCCACCACTCAATCCACCTAATTTTGCATTTACACTCGTGCAGTGTGACTTAAAGTGTTACTAAACCCATAACAGTAAAATCAGTCTGTATATACAGTACAGCATGCTTGTTATACTCGCCGTGGAACCTAAGGGGTTAATCAGGCTGTTTCATTATGTCTCCTCTGATCTTCACCTTCTTCCAGTGTCTCCAACTCATCTCCGAGCATTATAGAGGGAAGGGGACAAGCTGCACATTCTCAGTGTGGTGTGTATTACTAGAGAGTTTTTTTTTTTTTTGGGAGAGTGCATGTGATCAGCCCATGGCCAATCAGCACTGTCCAGACAGAGGGTTAGGGATCCAGCACTCTTAAAAAAATAGTCAGAGCAGAATGAAAACTCCTCCTACAAGCTTTAACCACCCACTTATAGAAGTCAGGGGACTGCTCTAACTGCTGATGAGAAAAGGTATTTAGACATTTATATATACAAAAACTATTGCATTTATATGTTCTGTGTACTGTGGGAGACCAGATATAGTGAATGAAGGGTCCTGGGTTTAGTAACATTTTAAGTTGGAGCTTGCACACTGCAATGTTTTTCTCTCTGCCTACCTCCCCAGGGTGATGCTTTGCCCCAGCAGCTGCAGATGACCAGGAGACAGAAGCAGAAAGTCTGCCAGATGTGAGGGACACCAGGCACAAGCTGTAAGTTACTATCTTAAACCTGACCTCTGAACTATGTAAATGACTTACTTCTGACCTTAGAATTCTCTGCGTACTTAATCCTAATCCCTGAACTCTCTGTGTTACTTATTCCTGATTTCTAAACTTTGTGCATTACTTAATCCTGATCCCTGGGATTCTGCAATACTTAATCCTGACTTAAAATGGTTGTCAACTCTACTGACGATTTTTTTAAAAAAGAATCCTGCACGACAAAGGCATAATGAGATAGTATGCATCACATACTAGCTCATGAATTACTTACCTTGGAACGAAGCTGTTGCAGTGGTCCCCGAACACCACTGTGACATGTTGCTTCTGGGTTCAGCGACTCTAGCCAATCACAGCGCGGGCTCCAACGATGTGATTGGCCGGAGCCGCGCTGAAGTCACTCCAGCGCATGCGGCACACTTAGTGAAGAAACGGCCCAGTTGGGCTGTTTGTTCACTGCGCATGTGCCGATGACATCAGAGCATGCGGATATAGAGAATATCTCCTAAACTGTGCAAGTTTAGGAGATATTCTTGGAACCTTCAGGTAAGCCTTATTATAGGCTTACCTGTAGGTTAAAGTGGTTCTACAAAGTTGGCAACCACTTTAACCCTGATCCAGGGCCGTCTTTAATATTTATTGGACCCTGGGCAAACATTTTCTTGGGCCCCTCAACCACTCTCTTTCACACTGAGGCGGTTTTAAGGCATTTTAGGGCTAGAAATAGCCTCTAAATCATGCCTGAAAGCCGCCTCAAATCTGCCCCCCATTCATTTCAGTTGTGACTCTTCACACTGGGGCGGTGCGCTTGTGGGACATTTTCAAAACTCCTGCAAGCAGCATTTTTGGGGCCTTCTTGGAGTGGTGTATACACCGCTCCTAAACTGCCCTGCCCATTGAAATGAATGGGCACCGCTGCTGAAGCGCATGCAAAACGATTCGGCAGCACCTCTACACGGGCGCCTTTAACCCATTCAGGGGGGGTAAAAGCACTGCCCTCTCGTCCCAAAAGCAGCGCTGCAGCGACAGTGAAGCACTGTTAAAACTAGCGGAGCTGTACCCAGTGTGAAAGGGCTCTTAGACATATAACAAAAAGCAGGAAGACTCAAAATCAGTTTACTGCAGCCAATCAGGCAGGAATTGCAATTGGTTTCCAGAGTTTACAGCATATTATTACCGCTCACTAACTGGTTGCTAGAGGTTACTGCACATCATCACTGCTCACTGATAGACATATTATATGAGATGGTCAGAGCCTGCGTATCTAGTACAGGGGATAACCAGAGACTGCGGATTTAATACAGGGGATAACCAGAGACTGAGGATCTAATACGGGGATAACTAGGGACTGCGGATCTAATACAGGAGATAACCAGAGCCTGCGGATAGTAAATGAGGCCTAAAATAAATCATCAAGCAGTGTGGTCTGTGGTCTGACCCATGTGCATGCACTGCTCTGTAATAAACACAGCCACACATTCAGACAGGACTGGTCAGGGACAGGACAGGTTATAAAACATAATAGGTTGGGGACTCAGGAGCCAGCAGCCAGGGGAGGAGAAAGACCTACCTGGTCGGTCGCTCCTCCTGGCTACCAGCTCAACTCTGCCTCCGATCAGCATCTGCTCACACGACACCAGTCAGTGCTGTGTAGTCTAATGTCTGACTAGTCTAGCTGCTAGCACTGGGTCTGCAGCGCACTCCAGTCCTCTCTGACTTCACCGGCGCTGGCTCTTCACACTACGGGGCAGCAGTCCCTCAGCCTCCGAAAACCTCTCTAGATGAGACAATTTATGTTTCATCAGCATACCAGAAAACAAATATTCTTCTAAAAATTGTGCATTTCAAAAATCTTAAAATAAACTTCAAGGAAAAGGATCTCAAAGAAGGGATCAAGGCAACATTTCGTGGCAACACAGATACAGTACATGGGACAAACATGCACAAAGCAGGTGTCAGGACATTTAGTATAATTATTTTAAGTAGTGAGGGCCAGTTGACACCATGTGCAGTCCATTGCATTTTTTCTGCATAAAAAGTGCATGGAGAGTAGGTTATATGGTTTCCAATAGGATAGTGCAGTGCAGTCAGTTCCAGGGCACTCCAGTTCCAGAAAAAAAGTAGAACATGCTGCATTTTTCCTGCAACGGACTGTACAGGAATGTGGTAAAATGCATCAATAACACACCGGACCCCAGTACAGTGGGAAAAAACAGGGAAAAACAGGGTTTGCGGTGTAAACCAGCCCTAAGACTTGTATAAAGGTGAAAGCCCTGGGACATGTATCTTGAGTAAGTCAGCAATGGTAGCTCTTGTCAATAGCTACCACTGTCCGTGTTAATTTTGGCAGCAAATTGCAGGGCAGAGATGCACATCTCTGCCCTGCATTGCCTGAGGAAGTAGCGTGGCTACCAGGACACCGTAGCCTGCTCACTATCAAAACGCATTGCATGTTGATGACGCCATCCTCCCACGCATCTCCTTCTTGCTCTCCACGCCTCGCTCTGGGTCTCCCCACTGACCGGCCGGGCTTCTTTCCATCACTGTGAGGAGCTTCATGAGACGCCGCTGTTCAGCATTAGACTAGTGACCTCACTCTGGTTTGGATTGGTGTCTTTCCCCTGTGGATTCTTAGATGTGCGTGATATTCTTGTATTCCGTGTGAGTTTTTATTTGGCTTTATGCTATTAAATTGTATCCCATATACTACACTTAGGGGCGCCTCTCTCTTTGTTTTTGTTCCAGTGATCCTGAGCTTTGATTTCAGCTTATATTGGATGGCTGCCCTTTGTTTTATTATGGACTTATAATATTGTACCCCATGTGACTACATATATATTTTATTGGTGTTGTGGATCTCTGGCCGCTGCACCTTACACTTGCTGTTATTCATCAGTTTAGGCCAACATGTATTTTTCTACATATTTTTGGTAAAATAGGTTGGTTGATTGGCTTGCACAAAAGTTATCGTGTCTACAAACTACGGGAGAGATTTATGAACTTTGATTATTATTTTTTTTTTTTTACTCGCAATGGCGGCGATCTGCCAATATGTATTTTTTACATATTTTTGATAAAATTGGTTGGTTGATTGATTTGCGCAAAAGTTATTGCGTCTACAAACTTCAAGATAGAATTATGGACTTTTATTATTATTTTTTTTTTACTGGTAATGGTGGTGAGCTGCAATTTTTAGCAGGACTGCGAGATTGCGGCAGACAAATCTGACCCCAAATTACACTTTTTGGGGTCCAGTGATATTATTACATTGATCAGTGCTAAAAAATGCACTGATCAATGTATAAAGCATGATGCACTGATCAATGTATAAATGACACTGGCAGGGAAGGGGTTAACACTAGGGGGTGATCAAGGGGTTAACTGTGTTCCCTGGGTGTGTTCTAACTGTAGGGGGGATGGGCTGCCAGGGACATGACAGAGATTGATTTTCCCGATGACTGGGAACAGAAGATCTCTGTCATGTCATCTGGCAGAATGGGGATCCACCTTGTTTACATAGGCAGATACCCATTCTGCTTGTGTGTGCCTCTGAGTAGAACGATCGCAGGTCTTCGGCAGACATTGTGCACACCTGCAATCCCACATGCACGGACCGTCGCACAGGAGAGCCGACATGCCACTGTATAATGATGGTGGCTGGTCAGCAAGTGGTTAAGGTAAACCGCGTTTTGTTACAAGAATATTGCTTTTTTGACAGAAGTATAACGTTAAAATTAAAAAAAAATTAAAAAAATAAAAACTCTTTGCGTGATGATGCCACCATGCAGTGCACATTTACATGAACTTGTCTTCTTTCAGAAAATATATCATGTTTTTTTTTTTTTTGGGGGGGGGGTGTTAATGTAATCTTCAGGCCTAACTTGATTTTTTAAGCATGGGTGCAAAAACAGCTCTAGCAGCAAAAGGGTTAATTCTGCACAGGTCAGATAGTGTGATGTTCTCCCATAGTGGACAAGCTGCAAAACCTATTAACAAGGGGGTCTCCTTCAGGGGGCCTCTATATATCAGTATGAAGTGTGAGTGTGTCCACAGACAGCGGAGAGACAACAGTCCTTGTAGGATCAGTGTGATCAGAGCACTCCATCTTCCAGGACACACAGCCTTCACCTCACTGGACTAATAGAGATACAAACAGCACTGCAGGCATGTATCTACAGAGGCAGTGTGTGAGAGGGATAACTACACAGGCAAGCCACTACCATCCTAATAGAACATGCCCCTTCAGGCTGCAGAGAACAGCTATTGACGGTCTAACCATCTGCTCGGACAGCCTCCTGTCTCCAATGCCGAGCTCCATCCAGCGGAAGCAGGAGGAGCTCAGTGGAAACCGGAAGTTCCAAGGGTAAACATCCCTCCCTCACATTTTTGTTTCATTTTCATTCATTAATGAAAACGGAATTGATTTTCGTCATAGTTTTTGTCAATGGACGAAAATGTGGTGTACTTTTTATTTAGTTTTCGTTAATAACAAAAAATATGATGAAAACGTTTTCATTGATTAAATTAACACTGGTTGCTGTCCTGACCAGGGGCGTCGGTAAGGGGCTGGCCCCAAAAAGCCCCGGGGCTTGGGCCATTAAACATTATTAATAGCCCCGAGCTAGCAGGCGTTAGTAACAATTGCGCCTGTGTGGCGTGGCTGGTGGCACCCATGATAAATGTCACCACACCCAACGTCACTGGTCCAATTCTGCACTAGCACAGGACGGGATGTGTGACGTGGCGTCCATTAAAGGTGTGCCGCCCACTGGTTCAGAAGGCGGGAGTGAGCGCATGGGAAGAAGAGAGACGCCGGCGCCATCCACAGCCACATGCGGACCGCCACGCCAACCATTGGCGCCCAGCTCGAGAAGACACCGCCACCGCCATCATCATCACTGGTCAATGTCAGACTGTGACTCACTGACTGAAGCAGCCACCAAAGCCAGGCAACTTGGGCAAGGCAGGGACTCGGCGGGACAGACACAGAGTCAGCACTGCAGGCAGCCCAGTAGTAGGTAGGTTAACAGCAACCTCTGCCAGGTGAGCCCCCCACCCCCAGGCAGCCCAGGGGCCTAGCCATCAGGGGATGAGGAGCCGAAGTGGACTGTGTTGGGTGGGTGGGTGCCTGGACACTTCTTTTTTAATATTTGCCCAAGCTAATTTTTTTTTGCCAAACAAAGGCTTTTTCCTGGCAGTCATGATTCTTTTGCAGGTTAAAATGGTGCCTTAAAGAAGAACTTCACCCTGGAAAACTTGTCCCCTCTTGCTGTTCAGCACCGCCATCTTAAAATGTCCTGCATGTGCACAAATTTGCACAGGTATCTTTCAGGTATATGGGAAATAAATAACACAGACCAACGGCACATGGGCTGCATAAGAGGTGTGATGGGAAAAGCCTTCGCTTGGGCGAAGAATGAAAAAAAAATCAACCCTGACCTCAATCCCATTAAAATGGCATTGTATGATATTAACCAGGCCATTTTAACAAGACTTGAAAAAATACATAAACTGAAATAGTTTTTTTTGTGTATAGAAATGCACCAAAATTCATTATAAGTGTAGAGCCCCCATACTATAGGTGCTTTACTTTTGTAGGTTTTTGATAGAAAAGGAAAAATCTAGTCAGGCCTGACTGTAGGTGACTGTAGGTGCAGGCCTGAATGTTTTGATCTAGGCTAGGGGAGTAGCTCAGGGAGGGGCTGGAGATAGAGGGAAGGAACACCCCTTGGAGATTCCTCCTCCTTGAGCATGGAAAGTTCTGGAAAGGGGGATGGAGGAAGAAGTGACACTTCCTAATGTATGACAAGGAGCTCTGACCAATCCAGCAGCTTGATTGGCAGGGGGCAGGCCTCCTTAAATACAGCAATCTGCCAACAGCTGTAAGGAGAGTTCGGGTGGAAGAGTGAGGATATAGTCAGGAGCTGCGGAGCAGGCCTTGTCCTGGAGGGGATCCCCTTCTGAGGGGTGAACCTGAGGCCTGGGGTTTGGGTGCAGCCAGGAGCAGGAGTCGGCTTCTGGAGTGGCACAGGAGAAATAGGAGAGCAGCTTAAGTCTACATGGAAGGAGACTCTTTAAAGGAATCCACCAATAAGTCAGTGAGTTGCGGCCCCTGGGAGTTGGAGGAGATGGCTGGGACAGTCTGGGAGAGAGAGAGAGAGCAGTCTGTGGAAGCCAGGGGGAACCAACCAAGAGGAAGTAGAGGGATTAGACTGCAGGACAGATCGAATGGGTCTGGAGGATGGGCTGGGAGTAGTAGTTCATCCAAAGGCCCGGCTAGCACCAACATACTTTGCTACACAAGAGAGGATGTCTGCTTTCAGTGAGAGAAACCTTCAGCTCTCACCCACAAAGGGTAGTTCTGAGGCCTTGCCAGTGGCTGCAGCAGGCCTCACCATGTGCTAGCTGTGGTGAAGAAGAAATATTGTAGAGGTTTTATAAATTTCCCTTCGGACCAGGAGGACAGGTGTAACGGTCAGCAAGTAGTGTACTGGAGAGAAGTGGAGGTGAAGAAGTGTATATACCGGAGGTGTATATAGTATGTCCTATGTTAAATTACTGGGCAACCCACAGTCATCCCTAATCCCTATCCAAGTTCAAACCCCTAAATAAAACAATTAAAACAAAGTACCGGCCTGTTCAGTGACTTTGGATGTGTGGAATTTGTGTGATTGAAGGCAGCAGGCGGGTGGACCACAACTTTCAGCCTCTCTTAAGGGAGCACATGGCTACATAATTATTGTACATTATTGTAATCTGCTACAAAAAAAACTGTTTGGAGAAGTGTATTGTCAGTGACATGCTGCACAAGTGACTCTGCATCTGGACACATATATTACAACAAATGCCACTAGCTATTTTTTACTGAGCTGATAAAACTGGTGAGATCTTTTTTTAGCCAGTAAAGTTTTTACAATGATCTATTCAGCCTAGTTTCTCAAAAACCACTGGAATATGGTCTGAAGCCCCCATGCTACACTGCCTCTGTTAGGGTTTACTAATACATTATATGCAACACTGTATATGCTCTTTGCAGGGGTTGCTGGTCATATATTCTGCTTCCCAGGGTTAAAGAAAACTTCTCTTGCTTGTTCCCAGTTCTGAACTTCCCTAGCTTCACAACCATATTTTCTATCTGGGGCATCGCACCTTATTTATTTTGTTCCAGACATTTGTTCACAAATCCAACAACTGTGTTTCACCCCTTCCCATCCATCCACAGCCAAGATGGATGTACTAACAACTGGCCAGAATACCAGTCAGTCATGTATACCAATAAATGTGCATGTATACCTTTATATACAGTATGTAACAAAACATAGGATGTAAAAAAAGAAAATCCAGACAAAGAAACTAGACAATTTTAGTTCTCAGTTATCTCCTGTTTTTTCTACAAAAGCTAATGGAACATTTGTAACACTTATCTTCTAACACTTCAGTCCTGCTGTCTTTTGAAGGCTAGCATTAAGTGTTATCAACAACAAACCCAAGGGTAACTAAAATACTAAAAAGAAGCATGAAAAAAAAAATCACAAGCATACAATGTAAAGTCAAATTAATTGTGCTCTGCTTTTTTAAAAAGCATATTTTTTCCGAGGCATATAACTCAGTTTATCAACCGTGAATATATTTTCCCTGGTATATCAGTAAAACCCATTTGTTTCATCAAGCAAAGTCACTGGAGAAAAACCATAAAGACCATAAAATATAGAAAAGGTTTTTTAGAAAGCACCGTAATGATCAAGAGGCAATGTACAGTAATTGCATTTTACTTGAGAAAGCTTTTGTATCAAACACCAAGCAGCATTTGCAATGCTCTTTTCATCATGGACTGTTGTTGTTCTGTGCTATGGTTTCATCAAATCCTAATGACTTTAACATCAAAATATATTCTTTGTGATCTGATGTCTGTGCCTTGCTTCTAAGGCACGTAGTATATTTCTGGATTTATTCTGGCGTGTTTTGTATTCGATTCTCAGCATACAGCAAGAACGCTGGTTTCCTGCTTTGTTTTTTGTTTGTCTAAAGTGTCATAAGGTCACAATTTCACAATTTATCTTACAAGTAAATTTGTAGATGCAGCTGAGACTGAAAGAAAGTGGCACACGCAGCCAAAATATTAGTGTGCTATATGCAATTTGTTACATGATAATAACAATGATGATAATAACATGTTCATCATAACAACATCTATTAAAACAGTATTAAACCCAAAACCAAAAATGGAATATATTGCAGCTTATCAACCATTAGATGTGGTGTCTGCATCAGTTTTCTTTTCTTTGGCTTTTTTCCCCTCTGTTTCACCTGGTGACCTGGCCAGAGCACACCTCCTGTATTAGTGAGATACAACTCTGGATAATGAGGACAGAAGACAGCATCGTTTTCAGTTTTTTTTTTGGTAATGTTAAATATATTAGCAGATTCAGATACACAAATTGATGTCAATCTCCATCTCACACTTTATAATCAGTTACAGTAAACTGTTTTTTTTTTCTTTTTGGATAAAGGTTGTGTATGAATTCATAAAAGCAGATCTTTTTAATCACCCCTACTAGTGTAAGGCAGGCCATGGACTGTGCAAATTTCAAATGAATGAAATTCACACGACTACCCCATCAACACAGACAATGTTGACAGGAGAATCCCTCCTGCCCAGCAATTGTCTTTTCCCAGCGGGTGGGGAAAGCCATTCCTGCCGGAGGAAGACAGTGATTATTGCTAGCTGCTACAGCAGCCGCTTGGAATAATCACAAGCGAATCCGGCAGGCTGGTTGTACCCAAGTTTCTCTATTGATCAACTTGGTACATTCAGCCTGCCCATTAACCACTTGACCACTGGGCACTTAAACACCCTTAACAACCAGACCAATTTTCAGCTTTCAGCGCTCTCACACTTTGAATGACAATTACTCAGTCATGCAACATTGTACCCATATTAAATTTGCGTCCTTTTTTCACACAAATAGAGCTTTCTTTTGGTGGTATTTAATCATCGCTGGGTTTTTTATTTTTTGCGCTATAATTAAAAAAAGACCGAAAATTTTGTAAAAAAATTAATTTTTCTTCGTTTCTGTTATAAAATTTTGCAAATTAGTAATTTTTCTTCATACATTTTGGCCGAAATTTATACTGCTACCTATCTTTGGTAAAAAAAAAAAAAACTAATTACTGTATATTATTTGGTCTTTGTGAAAGTTATAGAGTCTACAAGCTATGGTGCCAATCACTGAATATTGATTACACTTGATTTACTGACGGACTATCTCATTTCCTGAGACCCTAACAAGCCAGGAAAGTACAAATACCCCCCAAATGACCCCTTCTTGGAAAGTAGACATTCCAAGGTATTTAGTAAGAGGCATGGTGAATTTTTTGAAGTTGTAATTTTTTCCCCACAATTCTTTGCAAAATGAATTCCCCCCCCCCCAAAATTGTCATATGTTAACAGGTTATTTCTCACACCCAGCATATGCATACCACAAATTACACCCCAAAATACATTCTACTACTCCTCCTGAGTATGGCGATACCACATGTGTGACACTTTTACACAGCCTGGCCACATACAGAGACCCAACATTCAGGGAGCAACGTCAGGCGTTCTAGGAGCATAAATTACACATATAATTTCTTGACTACCTCTTGCACTTTTGAAGGTCCTGGAGCACCAGGCCAATGGAAACGCCCAAAAAATGACCCCATTTTGGAAAGCTAACACCCCAACATATATTCTAGGAGGCATAGTGAGTCTTTTGAATATGTCATTTTTTCCACAAGTTTTTGGAAAATGTGGAAAGAAAATGAAAACGCATTTTTTTTACACAAAGTTGTCCATTTATACAATATTTCTAACACACAGCATGTACTTAGCAAAAATGACACCCTAAAATATATTCTGCTACTCCTCCCGAGTATGGCGATACCACATGTGTGACATTTTTACACAGTGGGACCACATACAGAGGCCCAACATGCAGTGAGCACCGTCAGGTATTCTAGCAGCATACATTTAAAATCTAATTTGACCATCTTTTACACTATTGTGAGGCACTGTGGTGGCATATATAGGCACTGTAGTGGCACAGATGGGCAGGGTATTGGCACGGATGAGCAGTAGAGTGGCACGGATGGGCACTGTAGTGGCACTGGTGGGCACTGTAGTGGCATGGATGGGCAGTGTAGTGGCACGGATGGGCAGTGTAGTGGCACGGATGGGCAGTCTAGTGGCATGGATGGGCACTGTAGTGGCAAGGATGGGCACTGTAGTGGCATGGATGTGTCACGGATGAGAACTGATGTGGTATGGATGAGCATGAATGAGGCACAAATGAGCCATGGATGAGGATGGATGAGCCACGGATGGGTGGGTGAGCACGGATGGGTGGGTGAGCACGGATGGGTGAGCATGGATGGATGGATGGGTGAGCACGGCTGGGTGGGTGAGCATGGATGGATGTCTGGGTGGGCATGGATGGATGGCTGGGTGAGCATGGATGGATGGCTGGGTGAGCATGGCTGGGTGGGTGAGCATGGAAGGATGGCTGGGTGAGCACGGCTGGGTGGGTGAGCATGGATGGATGGCTGGGTGAGCACGGCTGGGTGGGTGAGCGTGGATGGATGGATGGATGGGTGAGCATGGATGGATGGCTGGGTGAGCACGGCTGGGTGGGTGAGCATGGATGGGTGAGCATGGATGGATGAATGGGTGAGTGCGCACGGCTGGGTGGGTGAGCATGGATGGATGGATGGGTGAGCACGGCTGCGTGGGTGAGCACGGATGGATGGCTGGGTAAGCATGGATGGATGGCTGGGGGAGCATGGATGGATGGATGGGTGAGCATGGATGGATGGATGGGGGGAGCATGGATGGATGGATGGTTGAGCACGGCTGGATAGGTGAGCATGGATGGGTGAGCATGGATGGATGGATGGGTGAGCATGGATGGATGGGTGGGTGAGGATGGATTGGGTGAGGATGGGTGGGGGGTGGATGGCTGGGTGGGTGGTGGATGGCTGGGTGATGATCGCTGGGTGGGTGGTGGAAGGCTGGGTGAGTAGTGTATGGATGGTGGGGGTTGCGGTTGCCAACTGTCACCTAGCAGCACTGTGGGCATTACACATCGGCCACAGCGCTGCAGCACCTCCTCTCTCCCCCCTCTCTCCTCTCGCAATGCACCGAGCTGTGCGGAGAGGAGAGAGAAAAGCCGACGCTTCCGCCGGCTTGTTTACATGTGATCACGCCGTCATTTGACGGCGCGACCACGTGGTAAAAGGCCGCTCACAGCGGCCATTCACCACGATCCGTGATCAGTCGGGTCCCCCGGACCTGACGGTCACGGATGTTCCCGTGTGCACGCCCCAGGGGGCACGCGGGAAGCGCGATTCTGGGAGGACGTCAATAGACGTCCTCCCAGAATTAAGCAACCGCCCTGTAGACGTCTTTTGTCTATAGGGCGGTTGTTAAGTAGTTAATGGTTCGAATCTCGTCCGGTTCCTGCTGAAGGTCGAGATTTGAACCATGTATGGCCGGCCTTAAGTGGTTTGCCTCCTCCATGTAAACCAGGGTTTCTCAACTAGGGTTCCTCCAAAGGCTGCAAGGAATTATTTGAGCAACGGGCAATTTCTGCCTCTCAGATAAGTTCCCACTGACACCATTGATCTTTTTAGCTATCTGTAAGGGGGTTATTATTTTTTATAACCACAAATGTAAGGAACATCTTCCCACTGACTATCACACTAACGTGTCATGAGTTGTAGATATAGTAATTTTTAGCATGGGTTCCCTGAGACTGGAATATTTTTGAATATTTCAAGCATTCCTCTGTGTTGAAAGGGTTGAAAAGGCTGATGCAAACTAGTACATTTTGCTGGAGAGCTTGTGTTTTTGAAAAACTACTTACTGAATCACCAGATGAAAATAGAAGAAAGCAAGTGATTGTAAAGGCACTTTTTTAAAATGACAAACGTGTCATACTCACCTCCTCTGTGCAATGGTTTTGCACAGAGTGGCCACTAACCCCGTCTTCTGGCATCCTCCAGCGGTGCTCTGGGCTCCTCCTCTTCCTGAGTGACCACCACGCTTCACTGGGGTCACCCGTGTAGGCTCGCTCCCGAGTCCTGCTGTTGTGTGTATTCACACAAATAGCGGGACTCGGCTTCACCCCCAGCTCCCGGGTCACTGGACTTGATTGACAGCAGCGGCAGCCAATGGCTCCCCAGCTATAAATCCAGCCAATGAGAACCGGAGCAGCTTGGGTGAGCTGCGAGGCTCGTCCCCGCCATGGTTTCGTTTCAGGCTCAGGTAAGTAAAGGGGGGCTCGGGGGGGCTGCTGCAGATGAAAAGGTTTTTCACCTTAATGCATAGAATGCATTAAGGTGAAAAACCTTGAGGGTTTAAAACCATTTTAACCACTTCCCCACGGTGTCACATCATATGACGTCGCAAATTCTGAGCGGGGATATCTGAATGGTGCCAGCAGCTACAGGCACCATTCACATATCATTTTTTTCCGCCGGTGATTCTGTGCACCATAAGAACAATCATAGTGGCATTTCAGCCGTTTGATCATTTTTACAGGCAGCAGGGGGAATATCCCCCCGCCGCCATCTGGTGCTTCTCCGGGCCTGCCCATGCCATCAGCGGCCCAGAGAACCAATCCGTTGCTGGCTGTAGTTGACCATAGAGCTGACTGGTGACCAGATGGAGTCACCACGGAGGTCCGGGCGCGACGTATGACCTCACGTTCGGCCGGCCGGCCGGCTGGATGTAAACAATGCCCGGGGACTCGGCTGGGTAAGCCAAGATCGCTAATTTTTTTCTGATCTCTATCTGTCTAGCCTAGAGGAGAGATCTCTCAAAAAAGAGTACCTGTCACACACTTTTCATAATACAAGGGATGTTTATATTTCTTGTAATAGGAATAAAAGTGATCACATTTTTTTTTCTAAAGAGACAGTGTAAAAATAAAAACAAAAACTAAAGTTAAAATAAACAATAATAATAAAAAAAAAATTAAAGTGCCACCGTCACCGCAAGCTCGTGCACAGAAGCGAACGCATACGTAAGTCGCGCCCGCATATGTAAACGGCGTTCAAACCACACATGTGAGGTATCGTCATGAACATTAGAGTGAGAGCAATAATTCTAGCACTAGACCTCTTCTGTACCTCTAAACATGTAACTTGTAAAACGTCGCCTATGGGTATTTTTAAGTACCAAAGTTTGGCACCATTCCATGATTGTGTGCAATTTCAAAGCGTGACATGTTAGGTATCTATTTAGTCGGTGTAACATCCTCTTTCCCATTATGTAAACAAAATTGGGCTAACTTTACTGTTTTCTTATTTTATATATAATGTTTGGGGGTTCTGAGTAATTTTGTAGCAAAAAAAAATATGATTGTTACATGTAGGAGGGAAGTGTCAGAATTGGCCCAGGAAGTAAGTGGTTAAAAAAAAAAAAAGAATGCAGCCATTACATCTAAAAATTGGTAAGCTGCAATAGACGTTTCTAACAGAAGAAATAAGCAATGGTAGGAAAATTCTGTGTCTAATAAGAAATCACCATAAATCATTGGTTGTATACTCATTTCCTGCAACCTACTAAAGCTATTTATACTTCAGATGCAACCCACAGCCATACTCAACACCACTCTTTTATTTTTGGTATATTACAAAAGGAGATGCTATGTGACTAGAGACTGCCAAGTTACAGAAAGACTGCCAGAGATGAACCACAGAGAGAATGCCATAGACTGTCCATGTTAGGGAGACACTGCTAGGGAGAATTCTAGAGATGGACCACATAAGAAATATTGCCAGTGTTAGAGATTCTGTCAAATGTTTTTCATTTTGAAAAGTTTTATTGATTAGTTTAAAAAAAAATACATAGATACAAAGTGTCACAGAAATAGTAAAGGTTTTCTGGAAGAACAGGTTTGTGATCTAAGCGAACCCTATCACATATATCATAACTCTGTTTACTTTAGTAAATAATACAGATGGAATCAGAGAAATGTATGACTCCTAGAGATATACCCATTGCTTGGGCCAGTCTGGGCAAGAAGGCAGGGAATCGTCCGTCTGACCCGGCACCCCAATGGGAGCAAACTGCGCCTGGACCAGGAGGCGATCTCGGATATGATCCCAGGCTATGGGCCCCGGCCGGGGTTGTATTCTAATAAAATACATAAAAATCTATGTAAGATTGACCTCTTGGAAAAAAATAGGGCGACCTCTAGAGATAAACTACTGACCTATAACTTTCTGCATCCAAACGGCAAGAGACAGTGGGTGCATAATGAATTATAGACCTGGTCATATGTGGAATGGATAATATGGTGAGATGAACTAAAGGTAGAGAAAATACAGAGAGAAAGGAGGAGGAAAGAAAGGAACAGAGAGGGAGAAAGAAGAGAAGGGAAGGTGGGGGTATCCCGGGGTGACTCTACACCTCATGCAAGGCAAATTGCAGGGGGCAGTGTGACTAGGGTCTGTCAAAGGTTTTTCATGTACAAGACATTGCCAGGGACTACCCATCTTAAAGCTACTGCTACAGATTGTCTATATTAAATAACTACCGCTCTGACTGTCTTTGTTGCACTGTTCACTTCGAAGAGACTGCTATTGTTAAAGAGACTGACAATATTACAGTAGAATATAATACACATATTAGAGAAAGTGCTATGTTAGATTGAATTTGTTAGAGAGAATGCTAATGTTGAAGACATTGAAATAGACAGCTTGTGTCAGATTGTCATCTATGGAGAAACCATCAAAGAATGCCAGTATTAAACTTCTCACATTGACTACAGAGCTAGTATAGGAAGGCAACACAGACCAGTGTAGCATTTTCCTATATGTTCCCTGTACTGTGTCATGCAACAGTCTCTGCACAGCACTGCATGAACTATCACTATCTAGACCAAAACTGGTCAATAGCGGTGCTGTACCCCAATACAATTATGCACAGTTTGCTTAACGCATGTTCATTTTGAGTTTTGGTGCTGCTCCCTATTACTCACATGGCCCAAATCCTAGTTAAGGGTTTAGTGAATTAACTATATAATGATTTTTATGACTCAAGGCAGATATCTGAGAGCCCTTTTATTATAAAGGGGTATACGGATTCCACCATAAACCCCTTCATATTTCCCGCATGGGAGTACTGGATAGGAAGAAGAGGTCTTTGCCCTTCAACAATGGGAGAAGGTGCATTGCAAGGGTGGAGGCTTTGTCACCCCACAATCTTGCAACTCACCCACAATATTGAAAAACATGTGGTCTGGACTGATACAGGAAGAAGAGGCATGTGAATATCACCCAGGCTGCATGCCTAGGTAAGGGCCCATTTGGAGTGTTGGTGGAACCCATTCCTTTTTTCCCCTTTTTGTTTGAAATGTCAGTTTTACCCCTTTTACCACTAGAGACATTTATCATTTCTGCACCCATGATAAAATATACATTTTAGGTCTGAAGACTACTTGAAACCCTCAAAGCATTATATATTTTTGAAATCAGATAACCTGTAAAAAAATGGTGGCAGTTGCAGTTTTTACATCACACAATATTTGAGCTACTGTTTATCAAATCTATATTTTTAGTAAAAAAAATATTTAAACCTCATTTAGTGGGAATGGTGGTAAAAAAAAATACTTTTTAATAGTATTGTCTTAATATATATATATATATATATATATATATATATATATATATATATTTTTTTTTTTTTTGTTTTTTTTTTAAATACCAAGATATATGTAACAAAAAGAAAAAAATACACTTTAACCAATGTCTTTTTTAAAACAACTAGAGTTACTATAAGGGAATTCAATTAAAATGATATAAATTATTTTTCATAATCATTTATTGAGGGGCATAAGGATTCTAAGACAACTGCTGTTGTAGTAGAATTGGACACCTGTAGTAGAATTGGACACTGGCAAACAAAAGCTGCATTTAGCCATTACAACTCTTGCCACTCCCAACATGCGTCAGTTTTTTTTTTTTTTTGCTAGTGTTCCAGGAGCATGGATGTCCTTTCTCCTTTGAGAAAAGTGAATCATTTTCACCTGACGTTTATCCCTTTTTTTTTATCAAGATATTTTTTCTATAATCAAGAGTTTCCATTCAATGCAGAGCCAAGAGAGCTTATTATGCAGTTTTCCAGATTGGCTGATTCTTGGCACTGGCTGGGATGCTGTACTGAACCCAATCATGTTGAAAACATGGGGCTTGTCTGTAATGTGAACTGTTCTGGGATATCTGAATGATCTTTTACTAAGGGAAACGATAAGCTTAGACCTTGTCAGCCAATGTTTAAAGCACTGTTAAAAGGTTTGGTTGGGTCCTGCAACTTCAGAAGTCATCACTGTAGCTGACTGGTTGCTTAGACTATCTAGGTCTTCTCCTAGGTACTACCCTGTCCAGAGTTTTTCTTCCATAAGACAAACTCCTGATTCTCTGCTCCCATGTTCGCACTCTGTAGTCCAGGAGTCAACCAACACTCTCTTTTTGTATGAGAGTTCTAGATTTGGTGGTGGCATACTTCAAGGCAGTTCCATATGCCCAATTACACTCCAGGCAGTTGCAACATTTTGACTACTGTTTTGACTACTGTCTACTCTAAGGTCGGCCAATTCAGTCAGACAATTCCACAGTAGTGTCAAACATCTTCCAGACTGCCCACACCATTTGGTCCAAAGACCAGGTTTCCACCCTGCTTTATGATTGTCGTCTTAAAGTATAGAGGCCTACTGATAAACGGCACTGATGGGTGCTCATAGGCAGCACTGATTGGCACTCATAGGCGGTGCTGGGCACTAATAGGTGGCACTCATGGGCACTCTTAGGTGGCATTGGTAGGTGGCACTGATAGGTGGCACTGGTGGGCACTGATAGCTGGCACTGGTATGCACTGATAGGGGCAATGGTAGGTACTGATGGGCAGATGCACTGATAGGGGCCATTTCCCTGGTGGTCTAGGGTGGCATCTGAACGTGTCATTGAGTGCTATCCATATTGGACACTGTGCTCCTTACCTGGTGGTCTAGGGTGATCTAGGGTGGTCTCCCTGGTGGTCCTGATCAGCTCCCAGGTGGTCCCTGGTCGGCTCCTTGGTGGTCCTGGGTGGGCACATGCCTGGTGGTCCCTGGGCAAGCTCCCTGGTGGTCCCTGGTGGTCTAGGGTGGCAATTCGAGGGGGGGCTGTGTTGATAAACCATCAGCACAGACCCCCCTGTCAGGAGAGCAGCTGATCGGCTTTCCACTGCTCAGGTCTGCAGACCCGAGTACAGGAAAAGCCAATAAATGTCTCTTTCTGTTTATACTGTGACCAGCCATGATTGGTCATGGGTGATTACATGGTAAAGTGCTTCCGATGGATGCGGGGGGTCAGACCGAAACACCACACCACCGATCACAGCGATGTGCTCCCCTCCGGCGTGCGCCGGGAAGTTATCTGCTGGACGTCATATGATGTCCAGTCAGGATAACTCAACCACTTCCTCGCGCCCGGGGGCCTTGGGGGCCATTCAACTGGATTGGTTGTCGTGGGCCAGTTGAATGGCCCCCAAGGTCTCCCGATCTGACCCCCTTAGACTTTTATCTTTGGGGTCATCTGAAGGCAATTGTATATGCTGTGAAGATACGAGATGATGAGCACCTGAAACTACGGATACTGGAAGCCTGTGCTAGCATTTCTCCTGCGGTGTTGCTATCAGTGTGTGAAGAGTGGGAGAAGAGGGTTGCATTGACATACCAACACAATGGGCAGCACATTGAACACATTTTATAAGTGGTCAGAAACTTGTAAATAACTCATAAAAGAATAAAGTCACATGACCCTCTTCCTATTGAAAAAACAAAAGTTGGATTCAAAATGGCCAACTTCAAAATGGCTGCCATGGTCACCACCCATCTTGAAAAGTTTCCCCCCTCACATATACTAATGTGCCACAAACAGGAAGTTAATATCACCAACCATTCCCATTTTGTTAAGGTGTATCCATATAAATGGCCCACCCTGTAGATTAGGGGCCAGACACAAGGATTAGGGGGGCCACGTCCCTGCGCCCAAATGGATGAGCTGCCACTGCTGGCAATACCTGTCTTTAACAATTAAAAAAAAAAGCAAAACCATTAATTAGTAAACACTGAGCCCTCCATTGCTCTCTTGCAAAAAAAAATTCTGGCTGCCATGTTGATCTTTTAATTTTAATTCATCATTCCCATATTTGTTCTAAGGCAATGACTTAGAACCTAAAACTGCCTGGCAACTAGCACTTTCCACAAATCAACAATGACAACCTGCTTATACCTATCAACACAGGTCTAATTTAAAACCAAAGCATTTTTTTATCATGAGTAGTCCTATTTCTTAAGTATTTTCTGGTTATGTCCTTTGTTCTCAGTTAAAAATAATCACAATGTATTGTTCAAATAATGGACTTGCTTGGCTGAAGGCAAAATAAAAAAACAGTTCCACCTCTCTACTTTTTTGGCTTTGGATGTCAGCGCAGCCAGACTATATAAAGCCACAAAATGGATAAATGCATTAATTTCAAGTTCAGTATTTCTGTAGCAGCTTCCTAGATACTGGGAATGCACGTTGGCCTCCTACTATGTAAACTCTTCCATGATTACCCCTTTAGGTATGCTTGTAAAATAACTGCCAATATGAAGTGGATCTCAAATTCTAGCAATAGTGAGGTTAAAAAAAGTTCAAATGGCCTTTGACCTGCTTTACATCAGTGATACTGAATAATTTCCAAAATTTGCTGCAAGGGAAAAAAAAGAGATTCTCCGCTATCAGCAGTCATTTATAACATACAGGCATATGCAACACTTTAGACTGAAACACAAACACAGCCCAGCTATGTCAAAAAGTGTTTATTGTTGACCGCAAATCATGTCCAATAAAATCATGTTACATGATCCCTCGGTTAGTGACATTCCTGAGGCATAATTTACTGCTCTGAACAAGTCACTTTGTATTGTGTCAATCACAAGAAAACCATATACTGAATTTATATTTAAGCAAAGACAACACAACGTAAGGAAACGTGTCATGTAAAGTTTTTTTCATTCTATTAATTTGCTAACTGTAACTACTGTGCTATTTGTTGGATGAACAGCTTTAAATGTACAGTATATAAATACCTATAAAGTAAAAAATAAGAAGGTCACTTGCTGTTTATGCAAACTTTAAAGCGATTTAAATAACAAACATGCGATACTTCATCGGGTGGCCCCAGGGAGAGCCGCTCTCCCAGGGGGCACTCGTGCGGGCAAATTCACAAGTCCCGCTGCTGTGTTGATTGACACAGACAGTGGGACTCAGCCCCGTCCCCCGCTCCTGTGTCACTGGATTTGATTGACAGCCAATGGCTCCCGCTGCTATCAATCTAACCAATGTGGATGGAGAAAGCCGCTGGAGCACTGGGCTCGTGCATATCGCTGGAAAGGATGGGCTCAGGTAACAAAAAGGGGGGCTCTGGGGGCAGCTGCAGCACAGAAGGTTTTTCACTTTAATGCATAGAATGCATTAAGTTGAAAAAAACTGGAGACTTTACAATGCCTTTAATTAAAACTGCACTCACTGCTCATTAACTTGTGAAGATTATCTCTGAGAATACGGAAACATATAACAGTATAACTCCGGTCAAAGGATGATAGGGCTTCTATGCTGGAGCCCAGCACAATCTGAGTAATGTGAGTAATTTAACTAAGGCAGGCAATACACAGTGCAAATTTCTTTCCTGCAACCATGCACAGACAGTGCTGACAGTGGAAGCAATGGTCTGCTTCTGGAGGGGGGGGGGGGAATTCATCCTCACTGGAAGAAGACAGTGACTTATCACCTCCGATTCATTCTGAGCCAACACAATACCACCACCTCCACTTCACTACAGCGCCAGCCCTCGCTTAGGTCCCACTCCCACCTTACTGCCCTCACCCTCCTACTACTCCTTATGTCTGGGGATATTTCCCTAAACCCTGGCCCTCCTCTAGCCAACTCTTACCCCCAAAAGTGGCAGTCTAGCTTCTATGACAATAGCCTTAACTCCCGCTGTCTTATCTCAATTCCCCTGATTCCAAGAGTCAGCACCCCCCTTATGTGTGCCCTCTGGAATGCCTGCTCTGTCTCCAACAAACTTGCCTCCATCAATGACCGAAACCTGGCTCCAGGAATCTGACACTGCCTCTCCAGCGGCCCTCTGTCATGGGGGCCTCCTCTGGACTCACTCACCCAGGTCCAGTGGACAAAAAGGAGGCGGAGTTGGACTTCTCCTCTCCCCAAAAAGCACCTTCCAGGTCCTTCCTACACCTCTCTCTCTTTCCTTCTGTTCTTTTGACGCGCACTGCATTCGCCTATTTTCTCCAGTTTGTTTGAGGGTTGCAGTCATTTACCGACCCCCCCGGCCCTGTGCCACACTTTCTTGATGACTTCTCTGCATGGCTACCCTACTTCCACTCCTCTGAAGTACCTGCCATCTTCCTTGGAGACTTTAACATTCTAGTCAATGCTAACACCTCAGCCACTTCCCAACTACTCAATTTAACCTCCTCCTTCAACCTAACACAATGGACACAAACCACCACTCACTCTAATGGCAACACTTTTGACCTTGTATTCTCCCACCTCTGCACTCCCTGCAACTTCTCTAACACCCCTTTTCCTCTCTCCAATCACAACCTCATCAGTTTCACACTCTCCCTGTCTCCTACCTCCCATGATGCCAACCCGCAAACAGTTACCCGCAGGAACCTTTGATAACTCAACCCTTCCCTTTTTCATTCTGCTACTGACTACCTTTATGATGAAATCACACCCCTGTCCTGCCCAGACAAAGCCACTTCTGTTTACAACCACATATTGTCATCCTCCCTGGACACACTTGCCCCCATCTCTACACGCAGAACCAGGCCTCATCTGCTACAACCCTGGCAAACAGTAGACACCAGAAGTCTCAAGAAATGTAGCCGCGCTCTTGAGCGAGTGTGGCATAAAACGAAATCCCTACAAGACTTCACCCTCTACAAATCTGCCCTCCTCAAATACAACTCCTGCCTCCATTCCACTAAACAAATCTACTACACTACTCTCATCAAATCCCTCTCAACCAAGCCTCGTCAACTCTTCTCTACCCTTAATTCCTTACTCTGCCCCCCCACTGCCTCCACCCACCAACTTGCTCACTTCCCAGGAGATTGCCAATAACTTCAAAAACAAAATTGACACAATTCGTGATGAGATATCCTGTGTCCAGCTTCCCCCACCAACCAACACACTAAGTCCAATACCCCACTCAACACTTTCCTCCTTCAATCCTGTTAGCTCTGAGGAAGTTGTCCAACTTCTTTCTACAGCCCACTCCACCACCTGCCCCCTGGACCCTGTCCCCTCGCAACTTCTATGACCACTCTCCTGCTCTGTCCTAAACTCTCTAACCCACCACTTCAACCTCTCTCTCTCTTCCGGCACCTTTCCCTCTCCACTCAAACATGCGCTGGTTACCCCAATACTTAACCACTTGCCGACCGCCGATCGGCATCTGACGGCGGCAAAGTGGCTCGTTCCCACAAATCGCCGTCATACGACGGCGGCTGCGGGAACGAGTTTAGTGAGCGCGCCTGTGCGCTCACTGTGTCCAGGGGGGGCCAGGGAGCGGGTGCGGCGGCTTCGATTGCCGCCGGCCACCCGCGATGGCCCCCCCGGAGCGAGTGAGCGGAGGTCCGTGTATGTAAACACGGACCTCCGCTCTGTGTAAGGGGGAAGGGCTGTGATCACAGCCTTCCTTTACGTGAAGGCTGTGACCACTTCCCTTCCCCAGATAGGCAGTCCCCCATACAGTAAGAACACGCCCAGGGAACACAGTTAACCCTTAGAGCGCCCCCTGCAGGTTAACCCCTTCACTGCCAATGGCATTTACACAGTAATCAGTGCATTTTTATAGCACCGATCGCTGTATAAATGCCAATGGTCCCAAAAAAGTGTCAAAATAGTCCGACATGTCCGCTGAAATATCGCAGTACCTCTAAAAATCGCAGATCGCCGCCATTATTAGTAAAAAATTAAAAAAAATTAAAAACCCCAAAAATGAATTCTCATCATCCGTAAACGCGACCGCTTTTGCAGAAACCAATCAATAAACGCCGATTGCGATTTTTTTTATCGCAAATATGAGGAAGAATATAAATCGGCCAAAAACGGTGAAAAAAAATGTTTTTTTATATTTTTTTTTTTGGGATTTGTATTTTAGGAAAAAGTAAGAAATTTGGGTTTTTTTGCAAAATTGTTGCTCTTCTTTTGTTTATAGCGGCGATCAGAAATGATGCAGCGGTGATCAAATACCACCAAAAGAAAGCTCTATTTGTGGGAAAAAAAGGACACAAATTTCGTTTGGGTACAATGTCGCACGACCGCGCAATTGTCAGTTAAAGCGACGCAGCGCCGAATCGCAAAAAGGGCTCCGGTCCTAAAGCTGGAAATCCTTCCGGGGCTGAAGTGGTTAAAAACCCTCACTGGACCCCACTTGTTTGAATAACTTAAGACCCATTTCCCTGCTTCCGTTTGCCTCCAAGCTTCTTGAACTCCACGTCCACAACCGTTTGAGTTGCTACCTCACTGACAACAGCCTTCTTGATCCCCTACAATCTGGCTTCTGCCCACAACACTCAACTGAAACTGCCCTACTCAAACTCGCCAACGACCTACTAACTGTTAAAACCAATGGCCAGTACTCCATACTCATACTCTTTGACACAGTTGACCACCCACTCCTCCTCAATAAACTCCACTCCTTTGGCCTCTGTGACTCTGCTCTTTCCTGGTTCTCCTCCTACCTATCTCAGCGCACCTTCAGTGTCACATACAACAACATCTCCTCCGCTCCTCTGTCTCTTTCTGTTGGGTTACACCAAGGCTCTGTCCTTGGGCCCCTCCTATTCTCCCTCTATACCTCTTCCCTGGGCCAGTTGATAACTTCCCATGGCTTCAATTAACACCTTTATGCTGACGACACCCAGATCTATCTCTCGACTCCTCAACTCTGCACCTCAATCTCCTCATGCATCACAAACTTACACAATTACATATCGGTATGGATGTCACGCCACTTCCTCAAACTCAATCTTTCTAAAACTGAGCTTGTGATATTTCCTCCTCTCCAGTCCCCTCCTCATGACTTTACCATTGAGATCAATGGCACAACCATTGGTCCTTCCACACATACCAGGGTGCTGGGTGTAATCCTAGATCCGACCTCTCTTTCTTTTTTTTTTGTTCCATATGTCTTTTATTGAGTATTTCCAAATATAACATGACTGTGCTCCGACCTCTCTTTCAGCCCCCACATCCAATCGCTGGCTAAATCTTGCCGCCTCAACCTCTGCAACATCACAAAAATTTGCCCCTTCCTGACTAACAACACCACAATACAACTTATTTACTCCTTGGTCATTTCCCGCCTTGATTACTGCAACTCCCTCCTCACCGGCCTACCGTTACACAGGCTATCCCCCCTTCAGTCTATCATGAATGCTGCTGCCAGACTTATACACCTTACTAACCGATCCGCAACTGCTGCCCCGCTCTGCCAATCCCTTCACTGAATTCCCTTATCCCACCAAATTCAAAATACTAACCACAACATACAAGGCCATCCACAACACTGCCCCCAGCTACATCACCAATCTCATCTGCAGATATCGCCCCAATCGTCCTCTCCGCCCCTCCCAAGACCTCCTTCTCTCTAGCTTCCTTGTTACCTTCTCCCATGCTCGCCTACAGGACTTCTCCAAAGCCTCTCCCATCCTCTGGGACTCCCTGCACCAGAATGTCTGGTCAGCCCCCACCCTGTCCGCCTTTAGGCGATCCTTGAAAACTCACTTATTCAGGGGAGCCTACCCCACCTCCACCTAAGACCTGTGCTTGAGCCACCTCTATCAGATCATCCCCTGCAGCCATTACCTTTTGTACCACCTCCCCCTCCCTTTAGATTGTAAGCTCTATGATCTCCTATTGCTTCTGTATTGAACTGTATTGTAATTGCATGGTGTCACTTCTTTATTGTAAAGCGATTAATTAATTCATGCAAATTGATAGATTAATGTGCAATCCATATATTTCCCTCGTGATTGTTCCCCCAACCGTAGTGCTCTTCCCTTCACCGACAAATATATATATATATATGTTCACCTCCAGTATTTGACCAAAATTAATCTTAGGTCCAATAATGCTTTTCCCTTTAAACTTTCTTTATGTTTAGCCTATTCAAGCAATGAAAAATATAAGCTGTAAATATCTCCTTCTCACTATTTGCCTTAGAAATGCTTCTTTCATTGGCCCATTTAGGTTGTTAAATCCAAATGACCAGTAATCTGAGTGCAGCTACCTTCCAACCCCCAGAACAGCAGCATTGTCTTCAGGAGATAAAACCTATTCATCTCCATTTCTTTTCCACCTTATAAGAATACAGTGCAGTTACTGTTAGTATTGGGCCAGCCTGTATATTACAAAAATACAAAGCATACCAATAACTTTGTGAGAAGTGAGTGCCTTTGTATAGTATACATGCTTTAACTGGTTGCACACTGCGTGCTGTATATTTACTGCGACAGTGTGTGCCATAAATAGGCGGCGATTTGCGCAGGCGCAGCTAGGCCGACACACTCCGGCCAGAGTGAAAGTCAATGGGGACATAAGAGATCTACTGATCCCTGTCAGCATCTCTCATGCCCATGGTAGCCCAGCCCCCCACAGTTAGAACACGCCCAAGGAACACAGTTAACCCCTAGATCGTCCCCTGCAGGTTGACCCCTTCACTGCCAATGACATTTATTTATTGACAGAAATTTAAATGTCCACTGATTACTGTATAAATGTCATTGGCAGTGAAGGGGTCAACCTGCAGGGGACGATCTAGGGGTTAACTGTGTTCCCTGGGCGTGTTCTAACTGTGGGGGGGCTGGGCTACCATGGGCATGAGAGATGCTGACAGGGATCAGTAGATCTCTTATGTCCCCATTGAATTTCACTCTGGCCAGAGTGTGTCGGCCTAGCTGCGCCTGCGCAAATCGCCGCCTATTTATGGCACACACTGTCGCAGTAAATATACAGCACGCAGTGTGCAACCAGTTAAAGCATGTATACTATACAAAGGCACTCATTTCTCACAAAGTTATTGGTATGCTTTGTATTTTTGTAATATACAGGCTGGCCCAATACTAACAGTAACTGCACTGTATTCTTATAAGGTGGAAAAGAAATGGAGATGAATAGGTTTTATCTCCTGAAGACAATGCTGCTGTTCTGGGGGTTGGAGGGTAGCTGCACTCAGATTACTGGTCATTTGGATTTAACAACCTAAATGGGCCAATGAAAGAAGCATTTCTAAGGCAAATAGTGAGAAGGAGATATTTACAGCTTATATTTTTCATTGCTTGAATAGGCTAAACGTAAAGAAAGTTTAAAGGGAAAAGCATTATTGGACCTAAGATTAATTTAGGTCAAATACTGGAGGTGAACGTATATATATATATATATATATATTTGTCGGTGAAGGGAAGAGCACTACAGTTGGGGGAACAATCACGAGGGAAATATATGGATTGCACATTAATCTTTCAATTTGCATGAATTAATTAGGACATGAATAACATCTTTATACGTTTATATATCAGCACCTATTCTTTGAGCCAGATATACTACATAGGAGGACTATACAGAACTTATTGATTGATTAATAACATTTGCTTATAAAGAAGGACATTATGCATGTTATTTAAAGTGGAACTTTATTCTCCCAGTCAGCATTGATTATTTTTAATCTCCATGCTGCTAGCATTAGTAAATAGATAGAAAAATATATCATATTTACTTGTTTTAAACTTTTCTTCTACATTTCTTCAATTACTTTCTGGTTTCTTACATAGGCAACTTATGTCATACAACCCAGGAGTCTTCAGAAGGGGGGGGGGGGTGAGGAGGAGGAGTTTTTCCAGCTAAGCACAGTCTCCTGCATGTATGCTTGAGCTAAGGGCAGATGGATTCCAGGAAGTAAATGCTACATGAATCAGTTGTCCTTGCTCAAGATGGCCAGAGCCAGAAAAGCTAGGGGGTTGATGTTTATCAAAGTGAATTCTCAACAAAATAAAGCATGTAGACAGGGATGAATGGGGGAGTTTGCTTTGAATATTAAAAATGAATTAAGTAGGGTTTTTGGTTTGTGGTGCTAAATTCACTTTAATTGAATACTGTATTGATAGAATTTGTTATTTTGATGTTGGTTTTGTCACTCATGTTGTGTTTTAAGCATGTTTTGGTCCAGTGGTGGGCCATCCATTATGGGTGCAGGGGTGCCGCCGCCTAATCCATGAGCCGGCCCCTATCTCATTTCTTAGTCTTAGGACTCCTGGCCAATCGGGTCTCAGGACCCACTTCCTATTAGGCCGGGAGGAGAAGCAACAGCCCTGGCAGCAGCAACAGCCTCTTCCAAGAGCCCGGATTCAGCAGTGCACCACCACCTTGTCCTCCTCCCCACACCTCTACCATAGCATAAGGTAAAGCCATGGATCACGCATGGGGGGGGGCATTAGTGCGAGTGGATAGCCATCTATCAAGCGCGGGGGGACAGGTGTGAGTGAGGGGTCCAGATTTGTTTGCTGCCCCCCCAAAAAATTGACCACGAGCTGCCACTGGTTTGATCACATATCATAAAAAAACGCTGCACTGAGATAATGGTATATTCTGATGCATATGTGGGAATGTATGTAGTGCTATCTGCAGTCTAAACTCATTTCAGTTACAAGATAGCACATAATTCTGCTGAAGTTTATAGAACCACAAAGTCTTTTGTTCTGTCGCAAGTTGCAGATTTTAATAAAGCATCCTGGTGCTCAATGCTGCTTGTGTACTCTGTCTGCACATATTACATATACAGCTCATCAAAGCTAGATGAGATGGGAAAAGCAGGGAATGTGGTTGCTGGCCAGTCCCCTAGGGCAGTGGGCACAGTTTGCACATTTGGACATTTCTTATAGCAATGAAAATCATGACTTGTTTTCAAACTTAGGGCAAATAAGTCAATCAGATAAAACTGTAGCCACTGTTCCTAAAGATCATTGTCATCTATCCAGCTGATAAATTTACAGATGCATAATCAATAAACACAAACCCTGCTCCATTCTGTCCCCAGAGAGCTAATTATTCCCCAGTTAGGTGCTACTATATTACCATTCATACAGCATAGGAAGGATAAAGCCAGGAAGTCAATTACAGTCTGCATGCCAAAGACATCCCTACATTTCATTTGACAGTTATGTATCATTTTTTTCTCCATACTTCATCATCCATGGAAATGGTTAGACATGAAAATGAGGACTTACCAATTAACTTTTGACAAAAAGTCAAAATTTGCATATCAATAACAAAACTTTTAGTTAGTTTTGGCTAAAAAAAATTGAGAAAGAAATAGGTTTGGAGCAGCAAATAGAATAAATCAGAAAGATGCCACTACGTTTAGCTACATGATAAATGGAAAGGCTTTTCTTTTAAATCTGAACTCCAGCCAGGACCAATTTTAGCAGGTACTTTCGTTCTGATTGGTAAAAATGTTCTCCTTCTCTTCATACAGACTTACATTATTTTTAATATTTCTCCTTCCCCAAGCACATCCCTTACTCTTCCAATTTACAGCATCTTTCTGTTTGTGCAACTGGGTTCCGCTGTTTTATCACCATCATGTATCCTTCTTAGTTAATGTCTACAGGAGGAGAAGCATAACATTCTTACATTACTCTTCCTTCTGTGGGCAAGTAATAACCGATTGACTGATGTATCAGCACTGATTGACAGATATACAGTATGAGGAAAAATGTTTGTGGGAGTTTACATGTGATCAAAGAACGACTGCCAAACTCAACCCACGTGCACACCTACCACATTGTGCATTCCATATTGAATCATGGGTAATGTAATGCTTAGTTCCTTTGTCAGATGAGAAATGTGGCTCCAGCGTGCATCCTCCCACATACTGCTCAGGAAAAGCACATACGTCAGACAGAAACAACTGATGATATTGTTATATTGATCATATTGAGAAATATTGCAACTGTCTTAAAGATAGAATGTCCACTCAAATTATCTACTGTATGTCTAATCTTAATGTAATTTACTACAACCTTGGTTCTGAAAGTTTTAATGTGTGCTGCTCTGGAGGTAATGCTGCTTTGCATAATATTTAGCGTGCACTGCAGTAAACCGTGCATCACCACAAGGCATGGTACTGCATGTTAAGTGCGTTGGTACTCTGCAATGCCATTTATTATGAATAACACCTCAACACACCTGAGTTCCAGCCCACCACAATGCATTACCATGCATTGTGGTGCATACACTTAAAGAAATGCTGCAGAAGAGTTTTTTTTGTCTTGTGCGATGTGTTAAACACACTGCAGCAGACCACTTTGGTGTAAATGGACTCTTGCTGTGCAGCATTCCTCATTATTTCCCTGAGGTACAGTTAGACGCTTCTAATGATGGGGTGTGAGATATTATTATTACTATACAGGACTTATAAAGTGCCAACTGTTTGCACAGTGCTTTAAAGGGAGACAGTGCAATTATAACACAGTGCAATACAGAAGGATTAGAAGGGCCCTGCTCGTTGAGCTTAAAATCTAAATGGGGAGGCGGTACAAAAAATAATAGCTGTGGGAGATGATCTGATGGAGGTGGATATTCACATGATTAAACAGTTGGCGTTCCAGGATATACGATTAAGTTAAGCAATAAGGTGATTTTAATCATAGGAGTGACCTGGTACATTACAGCCTTGCATGATGCAACATCCAAATCAAAAAGGTTTGTCCTTAACTTCAAGAGCTAGTTTTCCATCCTGACAGAAATATTCCTTTTTTTAAGGAACACCAATCTTTCCTATTGTCATACAATACAGCTCTACATATTTAGCTAAAAGGCGAATAGAGGGCTATACAAATGTTAGCTTATGCTCACAGGCAAATGGTGTAAGCAATGCTGTTTTAAGATTCCATACTTGGCAATTGCAATGACTAGCGGTTCTTAAATTGTTCTAGTAAATTACCAGAACAGAGCAATAGAACAGAAGGCAGATGCTCCATTCATCTTTCCTTGACTATTTTATTAACACTGTTAAAAATTCAATTGGTGTTTTATACAAGATAACTTGTTGCAGAGAACACTTTTACAAAATCAACCAACTGCAATAACATAATACAATTTTTAAAAAATAAAAAAAAGAGTAAAATGTCAACAGTAAGTGGTTTCTGCAAAAAATATCAATTTCAGTTACTTCCCACTGCATCCATACTATGTTAATTGCTGTACATGCTCCTGGGAGAACAAACCGCTGACAGTTCTCTATATCAGCTTAAAAGTGCTGAGAGATGTAGTATATCTTTACAATAAAAATATGTCTGCATTCAAATTGTTGAACAAAGGCAATTTGATTCATGAATCATTACAGTTGAAGATTCATCTGCTGCATCTCAAATTATCACCTGGAGCAAAATCCAATTTTCTCCAAGAATTTAATAAACCTTGATAACTTTAGCACATAATAGTTCTACTGTTCCAGTTGATACAATATGCAGTATGTTTCCATATAATTTACTGGAGTGATAAAAGTGCTATAGCTTTGCGGCATTAAAAGTACTACTATTCAAGGCGGACTCTAAAGGACGACGTACAATTACTCCAAGGTTAAAGAAAAATCTCTGGAAGCTGCCAGAATCCATAAGGTAGATGTGATAGATTAGATACTTTAATTGGTTGGCTTTTATCTGGCTTTTCTTTTATGTGTTTACAATAAACAACTAGTTTTGCAGCTTGTTTGTACGATTTTATGAATCTCGTTGACAAGCCCTGCTCTGCAAAAAATGCACTAGCAAAGTCATTTTTGTGTAAGCTTACCATTCTTCTTGTTATTAAGGGTACACAAAAAGAGGCAGAAGCAAATCAGACACTTGTGAGGAGGTTGCAATTTAGCTCTCTCTTGGGTGGAGAGCCAGCCTAGGGGCTCAATACAAATAAATCAGACTGCGGTATTACACGTGGACAGATAGAACAGTTTCTGTTTATTTTGGCATGGAAAAAATGTGATACAGAGCTAAGGGCTCGTGTACACAGGATGTTTTTACAGCTGCTTTTAGGGACATATGGCATTTGTTTCTACTGCCTCTGAACTCTCCTCCCTGTTACACATAAACTTTCAAAAGAGTTTGGAGGCATAAGCCCTTAGGGGCAGTAAAAAAAAACGAGTGCCTGTGCATCCAGGAGCAGAGACTGTTGGCTGTAAAATCGTGAAACGCAGCAAAATGCATGTAAATGCTATTCAAGAACGTGGCTACAAGTGCAATTTGAACGCTGCTTTTTCCTGGCAGCAGAACTGGTGTTTTTTACACATCCTATGTGCATGAAGCCTCTTTGCAACACAAAACACCTGATGACATGGAATGTTCAGTGGGTATCAAGAACACACATCTAATGCCTTATGCTTATGTGAACAAGCCTTAAATTTGTTTGCAGCACTAACATTTTATGACACGTACAATGCACAAGTAAACATGTATTCATTACAAATGCAACACTTGGTAAACTAATTTTAAAATCAATTTTTTAAATCTCTCTACTAGGATAAAAGGGAGTGCTTTAAGCGTCAATGTTTAATGGACTGAAAACACAACTACATTTGCAAATCATGGTGTACATCTCTTAAATCAAACTATTATTTATAAAGTTTTCATACTAAAAAAAGGTTTTACATTAAAAAAAAGAAGACAAATAAAAATGATCAACCAAAAATAAAACCCAGTTATCTCTGGGACCCACCTATCTTCTCACCCACATTATATTCCATAATCACCAAATAAACTAAGACAGGGTACATCTACCTCAACCTATCTGGTCACTCTGTATGGGGTTAATAACATAAAAAATAAATTTGAAACAGTGATTCTGGAGAAAAAAAAATGAAAATGCACCCTCTTTAAGGTGGCTGGGTTGAGCCTCAGCAAAAGAAAATCCTTTAGTTTCACCATCTTATTTAAGTTGAAAAGGCACAATAGAAGTGACCAAGGGGGTTCCATAAAAGAAATTCATTGCTCCCACACTTTAACATATAGGAGAAAAGCAAGGTGCACCAGAAACTAAGTGCATCAGAAGATGCAACAAATGGTATATTTAATTAAAACCAGCCAAATGGCTGCTCACACTTTTATCAAAGTTCAATAGGCATATAACAGTATAATACTGTGGTCACTTAGCGGGTCACCAGTGAACGGTGGTATGTAGAGCTTGACAAGTGAGGAGAGGAACAACCGGCTGGACTTCCGTCTTGTCATATCGGAACCCGCATGGAGTCGCATCGGAAGTTACGTCAGAACACGGAGGTAAAGTTTCAAAGCATCCGCTTCTTCATCAGATCTAAATGGCTATTGATCTCAGAAGTAAATTCTTTGCAATGTTATCTCCATGTTTTGACGTCACTTCCAATGTGACTCCGAGTGCATTCCATGCTGGTTTCGAGACTACGAGCCGGATGTGTGACCACAGTATTATACTGTTATATGCCTACTGATCTTTATAAAAGTGTGCGTAGCCATTTGGCTGATTTTAATTAAATAAACCATTCATGCAAATTCTGCTGCACTTAGTTTCTGGTGCACTCTTGATCGGCCTCTCCACTTGCAAAGATGGCAGACATAGCAAATTCACCACATGTGGCACAAACAGCACGGGAATCTGCTATCTCTCCGACTCCCTCTACAGTGTCAGAGACATTCGCAGACATCCTGGCAGTGTTCCATGCCGACACCCAAGGAACCTCGTATCCTCCGCTCACACTGAGGGCAGATGCGGAACTTCGAGCCCTGATGCAGGCACTGCCAACAAGATCAAACATTGAGGCCCTTATAGGCTGCCTAGGAGCGGCCCACTGTAAGGACATTTCAAAGGTGAAACAAGACATCAAAATCCTATCTAATCGCCTGGGAACCGGAGAAGCATCAGTGATGGCCCTGAAAAGCCGGATGTCCATAATGGAGAATCAGATGGCATCCCAGGCATCTGCGGCTGTGGGCCTGCAGCTGCAGCTGGAGGAACTCGAGAACCGGAGCCAGAGGAATAATCTGAGGCTGCGGGGCCTGCCGGAGGCGATGGGACTGGAGGACTTGAGAGAAACCGCGTTGGCTATTTTCCGCAGCATAGTGGGTGAGTCCTTCCCTAATGACATGACTTTTTACCGCATAAACCGGGCACTAGGACCCCAACCGACGGACCCAGGGAGGCAGACATTGTCTGCAAAATACATTATTATGCTCATAAGGAGATTATCCTAAGGAAAGCATGCAAAGCAGGAGAGGCATAATTTGATGGAGCCCACATCAAAATATTACCGGACCTGTCTCGAGCAACCCTCCAGAGACGCGCGATGCTGCGACTGGTGTTAGAGGCCTGCCAAACAGGAGCCACATACAGGTGGGGCTTCCCCCTCTTTGCAACATTTTATAAGGCACAATGGTCGTTTACACTACGTGTGCTTGATGACCTCCCAGCTCTGTTCGCCTTCCTTGAAACTACCCCTGTGACAGTACCAAACTGGCTCCAGCTGCTTCCACGACCGCAGATGCGACAAACAGGCCAGCCGACTACGTCTGGGAACTGGAGGCCTGCATCCCCCAGATCACAGAGAAGCCAGAGACGTTCCCGCTTTACCTCCCCCAAGGAGACTTGGGAGACATAGACAATAAGTAACAGGTTAACTCGCACATCATGAGAGAGTGTGATACATATAGACTGGAAGACGATAGACTGGAAGACGATAGTGATAACACCGCAGAACTGAGGGGCAAGCTGTGACTGCAAACATATATGTTATTAGTCTATGTGGACCCCCGCTAGTATTTACCCACTGCTTTTATCACTGTTTGTTGGAAGGGACATACCATACTCCCTCCTGGTTAACCCCTGAGACATTTACATCAGATTGGTTCTAAGGGGAGGCACCCAGTTTACTCTGTTTTGTTGGTAGCCTTGCCCTTAGCTTGCCTCAGGAAGATGTACTCTATAGGACTGAACCTACAGCTCATGTTACACTTAGAAATCAAGGTGAGGCCCCCTCTGAACTACCCCTCCAGAGAGATTGGTGAGAGCACATGCAGTCGCGAAGTAGCTGATATGATGTCACTATACTATAAGACAATTCTGAAAGGAACTGTGTATGCTGGACAATGGAACTAACAGCTAAGCCTGATAACTACAAGGAATATCACGAGTAGCAGACCCTTGCAAACCAGCTGCTCCCCTAGTTTCTCAGCTCATGACTAGAAATGGGAGACAGAGCTTGCTGAACTAGCTGGGAAAGTCTTTAAAACCCCCTCACCCGTACTGCCTTGGAGAGCAGGTGAGGAGACCATTATAACAGGGGGCTGACTCAGTCACATGACTAAGTTTTGGCAGACAGCGGAGGGACTTCTCAAACTCTGCATTAAATTCATCCAAGCGCCCTCCTCCAGCAAGTCCGCTTACACCAATGTGGAACACCGCGAGGTCCAAGAAGGCAAAGGAACAAAGACCTCCTTAGAAACTCAAGGTTAAACCGGTCTATCCAGCAGGCCTTTATCTAACCCCTTTTTGTCCCCTTGTTCATTAGGGGCATGATTCCTTTGGGAGATGAACCCTAAGTTTCACCTAATCAGTTTTTATGACTTCCATGTTACGGCATAGCCCAAGTTAACATTATTCTTAAGAGAGGGCGAACCCCTGTGGGACGGACGGGACACGGGTTACCCTGTACCAGTTACTATTGTGGACTTAAAGTTTGAATCTTATTATCCCCCCCCTTTTTTTTCCCTCTCCCCATGAGGCCCCTACGAGTCTCAGAAATCTATTAATAGAAATGGGGAGGGGAAAAACTTTTTCCCCATGGGAGGGGAGCACCGGATGAATAGCTGAATATGGTCCGGGTACTATATATGATGTTTAAAATCTAGTTGACTGTTATAATGTTGTACATTTTATATAACGGGCGCCGAGGCATAAGGTGATTCCTATGCGCCTCCACCTACCCCCTAGTCGCTACTTTTTAGCCACTGCGAGTTAGGTAGCCGACCCTAGAGGGTAGGCAAAATAACCTTGTGGGGACTGGCTGGTGTCTCTCAGCCAGCCCGCACTGTCTTTCTCAAGACATTTCTCTGTTTTTATTAACGTTGACGATAATGTCTTCTTCTTGCTACTCCTTACCTATCTTTTTCCTCCCGCAAGCTATTCTTCAGACGAAGACCCAAACCAAGTCTACTCTCAAGCTACCCGCAAACTGTTCCCCATATCGGTGGAGTAATACCCAACCCGTCCTGGGTGTAAGTGAAGATATATATATGAGCATGTCACCTCTGGTAACCCATGGCTCCCTGTAAAGCAACACAAAATTTACTAAAAATAGCCACCCATAATGTTCAGGGGCTAAACTCCCTGGTCAAAAGGAGGAAAGTGTTCGAAACGTATCGCTCCATGAAAATAGATGTTCTCCTACTTCAGGAAACCCACTTCCCTGCTCGGTGCAGTCCGAGGTTCCTCCACCCCCACTATCCCTCCTTTTTATTGGCCAACGCAGAGGACAAAACTAAAGGGGTTGCTATCATCTTCTCCAAACACACTAACTTCTCCATTATCTCTGAACATAAGGACCCGGGTGGCAGGTTCATACTGGTCAAAGGTACAATAGAAGGTCGATTGTACTCAATTGTTTCTTATTATGCTCCAAATAAGGAGCAAGTTAACTTTTTCCAATCCCTATTTAAACTCTTGAATCCCCTCTTGGAAGGGGAAATATTATTTGGAGGAGACTCTAACATGGCTTTTGACCAAGTATGGGACAGATCCCGTCCGCCCTCAGATAGACTACTACGACCCTCTAGAGCCAGTCTAAAGCTTGCAAAACTCATTAACGTGGAAGGGCTGATAGATGTCTGGAGAGAATTAAATCCTAACAAGGGAGATTATACACATTTCTCTAGTCCGCACCAAACATACGCTAGGATTGATCACATTCTGTTACCCCCAAAACCCATCCCCTTAATGATGAGCTCAATAATAACTGACAAAGTATGGTCAGATCACTCAATCGTCCTCTTGAACTTTAGTCATTCATTCCCCAGATCCACTACAACTCACTGGCGCCTCAATGAATCCATCCTAAACGACCCCATTAGAGGCAGCCTTCTCAGAGGAGGAAATCTCTGAAGCCATAAAAGATCTCAAGAACGGCTTGGCCCCAGGCCCAGATGGTTTTTCAAATATATACTACAAATCATTCAAAGAAACGTTAGCCCCCCACCTAGCTAACTTCTTTAATGCTAAATTCTCAGGAACCCCACTAGACCCCCAGCTTAACACAGCCTTCATAACTATCCTTCCGGAACCAGATAAAAATCCTGAAGAGGTGGAGAATTATAGGCCTATATCTCTCATCAACAATGATGTCAAAATTATGACCAAGATCCTAAGCAATAGATTAGCAGCATTTATTAACCAATACATACACAAGGATCAGGTGGGCTTCATACCTGGCAGGCAAGGGCCAGACCAAATCAGAAGAGCTATACAGGGTGGGCCATTTATATGGATACACCTTAATAAAACGGGAATGGTTGGTGATATTAACTTCCTGTTTGTGGCACATTAGTATATGTGAGGGGGGAAACTTTTCAAGATGGGTGGTGACCATGGCGGCCATTTTGAAGTCGGACATTTTGAATCCAACTTTTGTTTTTTCAATAGGAAGAGGGTCATGTGACACATCAAACTTATTGGGAATTTCACAAGAAAAACAATGGTGTTCTTGGTTTTAACGTAACTTTATTCTTTCACGAGTTATTTACAAGTTTCTGACCACTTATAAAATGTGTTCAATGTGCTGCCCATTGTGTTGGATTGTCAATGCAACCCTCTTCTCCCACTCTTCACATACTGATAGCAACACCGCAGGAGAAATGCTAGCACAGGCTTCCAGTATCCGTAGTTTCAGGTGCTGCACATCTTGTATCTTCACAGCATAGACAATTGCCTTCAGATGACCCCAAAGATAAAAGTCTAAGGGGGTCAGATCGGGAGACCTTGGGGGCCATTCAACTGGCCCACGACGACCAATCCACTTTCCAGGAAACTGTTCATCTAGGAATGCTCGGACCTGACACCCATAATGTGGTGGTGCACCATCTTGCTGGAACAATGATGTCGGTGATAGGGAATTGCTGGCCATCAAGTCAGCTTTGGAGGAATGACGGTACCTCCTGGAAGGAGCAGCTCACCAGGTATTGGTTTTTACTGACCATAAAAACCATAAAAAAAACATATGCTGTGAAGATACGAGATGTGCAGCACCTGAAACTACGGATACTGGAAGCCTGTGCTAGCATTTCTCCTGCGGTGTTGCTATCAGTGTGTGAAGAGTGGGAGAAATTCCCAATAAGTTTGATGTGTCACATGACCCTCTTCCTATTGAAAAAACAAAAGTTGGATTCATAATGGCCGACTTCAAAATGGCCGCCATGATCACCACCCATCTTGAAAAGTTTCCCCCTCACATATACTAATGTGCCACAAACAGGAAGTTAATATCACCAACCATTGCCATTTTATTAAGGTGTATCCATATAAATGGCCCACCCTGTAGATATAATCTCACTACTCCATTAAAATTGGGATAGGGGCCCTAAACAAGGAGGAATGCTCCTCTCATTAGACCTACATAAGGCCTTTGATTCGGTGACATGGCCCTACATCTTTTCTCTATTGAAATGATGGGGTTTTAGCACTCATTTTATAAATATAGTTCAGCCCCTTTATTCATTCCCAACGGCCAAGATTCAACTCCAGGGGCTTTATTCGGATCCTGTTTGGATAGCAAGGGGGACCAGACAGGGATGTCCTCTGTCCCCCTTGATATTCGCAATAGCAATCGAGACTTTAGCTGTAGCAATACGACACAATGATGACATTCAAGGAGTGTCATGTGGCCCTCAGTCCCATAAATGTGGGTTGCTCACCGACGACATCTTACTATTTCTAACTTCCCCAACCACCTCTGTCCCCAACTCTAAATGATTTTACCAAAATGTCAGGCCTTAGAGTAAACTTCTCGAAATCTCAAGCTCTGACTATCACACTCCCTAGTGAAATAGTAGAAGGATTAAGGGAATCATTCCAGTTTAAGTGGAGTGAGAAGGCTATCTGATATCTTGGAATCACACTGCCAGCAAAAATAGACCAGATTTACAATCTCAATTTCCCCCCAATGTATAAAAAACTAAAATTAGACCTCAAAATTTGGGCTAAAGGGGAATTATCCTGGCTGGGTAGGATCCACTCTGTCAAAATGACCCTGCTTCCACGGATTCCATTTCTCTTCAGATCCCTTACAATAACAATTAGAAAAGATCACCTAGCAGCCTTCCAGAGAAAAGTGGTGAAGTTTATTTGGGGGGGATCGGGCTTTAGGTTTTAGAGGAATATTCTATTCCAACCCAGAAAGAAAGGGGGTCTGGGACTTCCACACTTCCTGTGGTATTATCAGGCAGCCAGACTGGCCCAACTCTCTGCTATATATTTCAGAACTGAGAAGCCAGACTGGATACAAATGGAGAGACAAGCTATCCCATCCCACACTATAGACTTCCTTCCATGGGTCTCAGCCAGGGAACGACCAGTTGTCCTCTCACCTGTCCTCTCACAATCTTTAGCTTTCTGGAACGGGCTACGCAACTCCTTTGCCTTGGTCTTGGGATGTCACCCTCTATTTCACATCTTTAACAACCCTAACTTTCCACTGGGCTTGGATATAAAAGCCTTCCAGTGGTGGCTGGAAAAGGGACTGTACCGAATAGGCCACTTCTTATCAGTTTCGGGACCATTCCCAATGCAAAGAATTTTAGGTCTGTGTTTTAGAAAGGAAACGGGGCGATAGCTTGCTGTTTGTGAGGGGTCTTTGTCTGGTTTGGGAATAATGGAGATATGTGCTTCTAGGAGGTTGTGGGAAGGTGTGTCCTTGAGTGCAAAGAGATTGAAGGCTTTGATAAATGGCTTAGAAAGTATATCTGAAAAGGATTTATAATATGCCATTGAGAAGCCGCCTGGGCCCGGACTTTTGCCCGTTTTCATTTGTTTTAGAGCTATTTTGAATTCGTCCTCCGTTAGGGGGCCATCAATGTCAGCAGCGTTTTCTTTACTTATCAAATGCGATGTATTTTGTTTGAGGAATTAACTGATGATTGAGTTTCTGGGGCCTTTGAGGCTGGGGGGTTTGGGTTCAGGTGGTAAATTGTATAGACCCGCATAATATTCTGCAAATTGTTTAGCAATCCCTTCGTTTGTGGAAATTAGGGTTCCTTTTTGTGTACGTATCTGCCTGATTGAGGTGCTAGCTCTTTTATCTTGAAGGGCTCTGGCAAGGTATTTACCGCTTTTATTGTTGTGTTCAAAGAATAATATTTGGGGTAGAATACATTTTCTTTTAACTTTAAACCCTAGTGCTTCCGAAAGTAGCATCCACGTGTCGGTGAGTTCCAACAAAGTGCTATTAGCTTTTGTTTTTTTGTTAGTGTGTTCTAGGAGTCGTATTTTGTTTAGAAGTGTGTTGAGTTTAGCCTGTCTTTCTCTTTTCCGCGTTGCGGCTTCGTAAATGAGGAGGCCCAGTATTACGCATTTATGAGCTTCCCATTGGGTTACCGGATTTACATCAGGGGTATCATTGTTTCTAAAAAAATCTAAAAAAAGAAACAGTTTACCGAGGGATCCGCTATCCCATAAAGGAAGGCATTTTGACTAGGGAAGTTGATTATGAAGTATAGTGGAAAATGTTTGGGTGAGAGGAATACAGATGGGTTTGATATTAGGAAAAAATTATCTTCCTATTTCTCTTTCTATCCTTTCCTCTTTTACAACTCTAACCTGGGCCCTCTTTTTTTAAGGAGGTGGCCTTTGTTGGGTAGGTCAAGATGGGTATTTATGGGAGAAACAGGATAGGTGTGTGTGACAGTACATGGTTGTTGAGGTTTTAGTCCAGGAGATTAAGTGTTAATAGTTGACATAGAATAGTAAGGATTATAGTTAAATTCAACCAAGAAAACCTGTCATTTTTCAACATAAGGATTCTTGAGAGCTTACGATAGTAGAAATCATAACTTTGTTCGTAAATATATTTCTAACTCTGGCCTGTCATAGGTGGGTATTGCTAATAGTGTTTTCTAGTAGAATCTAGAGTCTAATCAGTTTAATTTAGGTGCAGGTTCATGAGATCTTAGAATCATTGTAGAGAATTGAAAATACAGTCGTCGCACCATGCATATGAGTAAATGTGGACATATAGAATTCTAATGATCGAATGACCATGCCTCTTAAAGTTGGTTTGTGAATGATTGGAGGTGAGTCTTAATTGTGGAGGGAGTAAGAGTAACACCACTGTGAAATTAAGTGGTTTCTTGAAGAACAGGGCCAGTTCTGATTTGGTTTACCATCAAAGGGTAACATGTTCACAAAAAGTTCTCTACCAAGAAGAGGCTGATTTAGATCATTGATTCTATCTGAAGGATATAGATAAACTGTGCAGCTTACTACCTCGCCATGGTTGAATGTAGTTTTCCTTACCATACGGGTGAAGTCTCTCCTTATTAACTTATTAACTTATTAAGTTCTTATCTTAAGATGCCCAGGTTGCGAAAAATTTGTATGACGGAAGAGGTCTGATGATAGGTCAGGTCTCTTTAGAAAGAGTGCACCCGCATAGCTCGTACCACTCATAGTGACATAAATAAAAGAAAAATATGAATTTAGAAAGGACTTGGAAAAAAAAAAAAAGAAGAGGAACAAATGAAACAAAAAAAGAGAACATTATATGTTATGTGTGACAACTAAAGGTAACCTTGCTGAGCGGGTTGGAAAAGGATGTCATCTTCAAATATATACGTTACGTCAAGCTGAGCGGAACATCTTTCCACAGAATGATTTGTTCTATATGTTACCTTACCGCGTGTTGAGAAGCAGCCTTGGGAGCCCGGTAATTGCGTTTAGTCCTGTTTAACATCCAAAGTTGCGTGGTGTTTTAAAAGTCTAACAGTGTTATGCATAGGAAAATAGTTGTCTTGTGATGGTTTGCGGTCTATTCCAGTTGCATGAGTCAAGCGATCGCAGACCATGGTATGACCATGGGGTAAGTTCTGTGAAGCTAGTGCCAGAATGGCCATTTTGCCTGCCTGGTAAAGTATATATGTGTGCTGTTAGACGTCTCCGGACTCCTCAACTATGCCTCTTGCGAGGACAACCAAAGAAACACACATAACATGAAAACATGTAGGAAAATTATCTAGCTTATAACTTTAGGTGTCTGCATAAAGGAAGAAGAATGAGTCACAACTAAATGAGAAAAAATAAAAGGGAAAAAAGATAACTGTGGTAGATGGTTAGGTCTCATAGCTGGGTCAAGGTTATAACAGCGAGGGCAAGAGGCTCTAACAAGTGGCTCATGAGAAGCATTCAGAGTGGGTAAAGTTGTAAAGGTTGGTTTCAATCCTACCTGGGTTTGCAATGAGCCGGGGAAGAAGTGAGACTCCCTTACCCAGAAGAACATCTGTTCATGGGTGGAGGAGAGAATCTCGCTGACAGCCGGTGTCGTCTGTGAGAGTGTGCGTCATCATGTTGTGGCAACTCCATTGGTTGCTCTCGTGAACAATCTTGGTAATTAGGACGCAGGTCAGAGTACCAATTCGGTAGCTCAATATATGGGATATTGAGCTTCTCACAGAAGGATGGTAGGTCTTCTGGTACTTTTAGGAGCACGGGGCGGTTGGGGGGACCTGCAGAGAGGCAGAAGGGGAATTTCCATATATAAGCTATATTTCTTTCTCTCAGGATATCCAGAAGGGGGCGTATGTCTCTATGTTGCTGCAGTGTTAACTGTGAGAGATCTTGAAATAGCTTTATTTCATGTCCCTGATATAGTATACGGTTTCTGAGTCTGGCATTGCATAATATTTCCTCTTTAAGCTGGAAGTTGACTATATTACATATTATGTCCCTGGGTGGTTCGTTGTCTCTGCCCCTGGGTTTGATGGCTCTATGGTACCTCTCCATATCGACCGGTGTTTCCAGGGGTCTTCCCAGCAGATCATTGAAAATGGCCAATAGAGAGGGCAGCAGTTGGTCATTTTCAAATGATTCAGGCAGATTCCTGATACTAATATTATGTCTGCGTCCGCGATTTTCAAGGTCTTCTAAATGACGTTGCGTGTCTCTAAGATGCAGGGTATGCAAATCTATAGTATGTCTGGCTCTGTGTATGTCACTGTCATGGCGAGTTGTAATGCCTTCAATCTCCTCTATTCTGGTTACCATGTTATGGAAGTCGTGCCTTAAATCTGCTATTGCAGAGGTGAAAGTGGCTTTAATGTCTTTAGCGCTAGCATGTAAATCCGCAACACTGACCGGTTGGTGTGTCTGGTCTTCCGACCGCTGCGGCCTTCGTGATGTGCCTGTGGCCTCTCGTCTCTCCGGGCTGCGGCTTGCATGACGCGCTGGCTCTCCTGAGGCCTGTGCTTCTGGTTTCTTCTCACGAGGCCGGGCGCGGTATATCTCCGCTATTGAGGCATCTGCCTCAGATGTGTGTGCCCTGGGAGAGTGAGAACGAGTGGGGGATTGATCCCCTTGTGTCTTGCCCATTTTTGAGAGATCCTAGTGCTTCTTTTAAGCTAGCGAGGGTTCGCGGTGTGGCGGAGCTAAGATCTCAGGCTGCCATCTTCCTCGACGTCCAGACCACGCCCCCACACTTTTTTCTTCCAGTCATTCAGGTACAGATTAGTCTTAGTTTAATCCATTCAAAGATTGCTTTTCCAGAGCTGGTCTGGCTTTTTTGATGTTTTTTGGCAAGGTCTAATCTGGCTTTTCTATTCTTCAGGCTTATGAATGGTTTGCACCTTGTGGTGAACCCTCTGTATTTGCTCTTGTGAAGTCTTCTCTTGATTTTAAACTTTGTCAATGATACGCCCACCTCCTGGAGAGTTTCTTCCACTTTCAAGACCATACATCGGTTAAACAGGACAGGTTCCACTCAGAACAGGCCTCGCCATGGTCGACCAAAGAGGTTGCATGCACATGCTCAGCGTCATTTCCAGAGGTTATCTTTGGGAAATAGATGCATGAGTGCTGCCAGCATTACTGCAGAGGTTGAAGGGGTGGGGGGTCAGCCTGTCAGTGCTCAGACCATATGCCGCACACTGCATCAAAGTGGTCTGCATGGCTGTCATCCCAGAAGGAAGCCACTTCTAAAGATAATGCAAAAGAAAGTCTGCAAACAGTTTGCTGAATACAAGCAGACTAAGGGCATGGATTACTGGAACCATGTCCTGTGGTCTGATGAGACCAAGATAAACTTATTTGGTTCAGATGGTGTCAAGCGTGTGTGGCGGCAACCAGGTGAGGAGTACAAAGACAAGTGTCTTGCCTACAGTCAAGCATGGTGGTGGGAGTGTCATGGTCTGGGGCTGCATGAGTGCTGCCAGCACTGGGGAGCCGCAGTTCATTGAGGGAACCATGAATGCCAACATGTACTGTGACATACTCAAGCAGAGTATGATCCCCTCCCTTTGGAGACTGGGCCGCAGGACAGTATTCCAACATGATGACGACCACAAACACACCTCCAAGATGACCACTGCCCTGCTAAAGAAGCTGAGGGTAAAAGTGATGGACTGGCCAAGCATGTCTCCAGACCTAAATCCTATTGAGCATCTGTGGGGCATCCTCAAGGAGAGCAAGGTCTCTAACATCCACCAGCTCCGTGGTGTCCTCATGGAGGAGTGGAAGAGGACTCCAGTGGCAACCTGTGAAGCTCTGGTGAACTATCTGTACAAGAGGGCTAAGGCAGTGCTTGAAAATAATGGTGGCCACACAAAATATTGAAACTTTGGGTCTAATTTGGACATTTTCACTTAGGGGTAGAGTTGAGCGAACACCTGGATGTTCGGGTTTGGTGGGTTTGGCCGAACTTCGCGAAAACGTTTGGGTTCGGTACCGAACTTGACCCGAACTTTACCCCGAACCCCATTGAAGTCAATGAGGACCCAAACTTTTTGGCACAAAAATGACTGTACAAAAGTCCTGGAAAGTGCTAGAGGGCTGCAAAAGGAAGTAAAATGATTTTAGAACAATAATCTGTCCCTTACCTCAACAGCAGGAACCTGACCCTATAGGAGTAGGCGATGATTTTAGAACAATAATCTGTCCTTTACAGCAACAGCAGGAACCTGACCCTATAGAACTAGAAGATGATTTTAGAACAATAATCTGTCCCTCTAAGCAGTAGACTCTACCTAGTCCAGTCAGATCATTCTGTAATGCAGGATGAGATGTTATTAGATCTGCAATCTGTCCCTAAAAGCAGTAGTAGTAGTAATCTCTACCTAGTCCCCAATCAGATCGTTCTGTAATGCAGGATGAGATGTTATTATATCTGCAGTCTGTCCCTCACAGCGCCGGCAGCATCCTCTCCCTATACTAGCCAGAGAGCATGTGACATGCAGCACTAAGTGACTCCAGCTTATAAAGAGGCCGGGTCACATGATGCACTGGCCAATCACAGCCATGCCATTAGTAGACATGGCTGTGATGGCTTCTAAGGGCAAACCAGTGAAACGCTTGTTTATTGGCTGCCCTGCAGCTATTCAACAGGCGGGATCAAATAACCGAACCCAGAACCCGAACCCAAACTTTTTTTCAAATGTCATGGACACCCCCAAGTTCGGTACGGACCCGAACTTTACAGTTCGGGTTCGCTCAACTCTACTTAGGGGTGAAATCACTTTTGTTGCCAGCGGTTTAGACATTAATGGCTGTGTGTTGAGTTATTTTGAGGGGACAGCAAACTTACACTGTTATACAAGCTGTACTACTTTACATTGTAGCAAATTGTAATTTCTTCAGTGTTGTCACATCAAAAGATATAATAAAATATTTACAAAAATGTGAGGGGTGTACTCACTTTTGTGAGATACTGTATATCCACTTGACCACAGGGCACTTAATCCCCCTTCCTAACCAGACCAATTTTCAGCTTTCAGTGCTCTCACATTTTGAATGACAATTACTCAGTCATACTACACTGTACCCATATGACATTTTTGTCCTTTTTTCACACAAATAGAGCTTTCTTTTGGTGGTATTTAATCACCATTGGGGTGTTTATTTTTTGATTAATAAATGGAAAAAGACAGAACATTTTATAAAAAATATGCATTTTTCTTTGTTTCTGTTATAAAGTTTTGCAAACTAGTAATTTTTCTTGATAAATTGTGTCCAAAATGTATACTGCTATATATCTTTGGTAAAAATAAACCACATTAGTGGATATTATTTGGTCTTTGTGAAAGTTATAGAGTCTACAATCTATGGTGCCAATCACTGAAAATTGATCACACCTGATGTACTGACGATTAGAGTTGAGCGAACCTCTGGAAGTTCGGGTTCTGCTGGTCCGTCCGAACTTCGGGACAAAGTCCGGGTCCGGGTCCGGACGGAACCCGAACGATCGCACGGAGGCCTGGGCCTGGGCCTGAAACAGGGCTTCAAGCCTGCCTGGTCGTCTTGGGCTTGAAGGTCTCCAAGCGAGTTGAGATTAGCAGTCATGTAGTCCACACTAGTTAAAAGTCACTAACCGTGGTATCTAACATCTGAGATATTGAAAGTGTTTCTGGTTTATTATAGGTGATTACACCAAATAAAAATGGTTTCTATATATCGTCATATGTAAAACCTGTGTTAAATAGTTCTTTTTAATGATCAAACGTTTTGAAATATTGTCTTTGTTTCTTTTTACGTATAAAAAATATTTTACAAGACAGAAAAAGGTAAATAATTAGTTTTTTATTTGTGGGGTTAC
>BLSH010346980.1:48986-59731 GCA_018402905.1 Glandirana rugosa | reverse complement strand
CGTGTTAGCAGGAGGCAGCATTTCAGCAACATGGTGCAAGAGTATGTGTGCACACGCCTACACGTACTGACTGATGGGTCTGCCCCATTCAACTTCTGGATCTCCAAATTGGCCACATGGCCTGAGCTTGCCCTTTATGCCTTGGAGGTGCTGGCCTGCCCTGCAGCCAGTGTATTGTCGGAACGTGTGTTTAGCACGGCAGGGGGCGTTATCACAGACAAGCGGAGCCGTTTGTCCACATCCAACGTGGACAAGCTAACCTTTATTAAAATGAATCAGGCATGGATCCCACAAGACTTGTCTGTACCTTGTGCAGAATAAACATTTAGACCGGACTCACACAGCCATTCACATACTTGTTTTTTTGAATAGGCCTCAATACAAAAAAAAAAAAATACCATGTTGGCTTCCTCCTCCTACTCCTCTACCACCGCCACTTCCACCTACACTGCCTAGTCAACCTCTAGGCTCCTACTCCACATCCACCCCCCTTCCCAATTTTTTATTTGATTTTAATTTATTTTCCCTATCCCCATTTTTTTGTAGGGCACTTGCCCTACTCTTATCCCCATTTTACTTCCTTTTGCAGCCCTCTAGGGCTTTCCAGGACTTTGTTACAGCCATTTTTGTGCCTAAAAGTTCGGGCCCCCATTGATTTCAATGGGGTTCGGGGTCCGTGCGAACGTTCGGGACCCAAACCCGGACTTTGTCCCGAAGTTCGGCCGGACCAGCAGAACCCGAACTTCCAGAGGTTCGCTCAACTCTACTTACCAACCATCATTGTCCATGGTAAAGAAGGGAGATTTACTAATGCCAATAGATCGAGCGGATGCCTACCTATATGTGCCCATAAGTACATCACACCATCGCTTCCATTTCCAATTTCGTTGTCTGCCATTCAGGCTGTGCACAGCTCCAAGAACATTTTCTAAGGTTTTGGCAGTGGTCATCGCTGTCTTAAGAATCAGAAGCATTCAAATTGTTCATTATCTGGGTGACATTCTCCTCCGGGCCACATCAAAGTCCCTCCTTCAACAGCACCTGCTCATAACCTGCAGCACGATCAGATGTTTTGGTAGGTTAATCAACCATCACAAGAGGCGGTTGCAACCAGCTCAAGTCCTAGAGTATCTAGGAATGCAATTCGACATTACCCAAGGTCGGATATTCCTGCCTCTCAGGAAGATTGGGGAAATTCAGACCAAATCGGAAATGGTAATGGCCAGGCAATTTCTGATGGCCAAGGAGTGTATGCAGTGCCTGGGCCTGTTGTCTTCCACGATCCAGGTAGTACCCTGGGCCAGATGACGGAAGGGGAGATTCCAATACAATTTTCTCCATCAAAGGGATCGCCACTCGTTAACCCAAAAGATCTACCATTCAGTACCAATAAAACAGTCTCTGATGTGGTGGAAGATATCTCAGAATCTATACTGCGGGGTGCCTCTCAAACCTCCAGTTCCAGTAGGGCTGACTACAGATGCCAGCCTAGTAGACCGGGGAGCTCATTCCTTAGGCAACAAGTACAGGGCAAATAAAAGGCATCTCTATCTCAGCATTCAAACCTGTTAGAATTAGAGGCCGTTCGAGACGCTCTAGTAGCCTTCCAATCAATTTTGCAAAGGGGGCAGTCAAAGTCCTTTCCGACAACAAACCATGGTAGCCTACCGGGCCTGGCAAGGGGGCACCAGGAGCCTCCCACTGGGCAGAGTGGCATGCCGGATTTTTCCCTAACAGCAGCATACCTTCCGGGTGCACAAAACAAGCTGGTGGATCAACTGAGTTGGAGATACCTGTTCAAAATCTTCAAGGTCTAGGGGAAATCGGTCATAGATTGGGTGGCATTGGAGGAAAACTCTCAGATTACGTGTTACTTCTCCCGAAGATGGCACCCGCAAGCTCTAGGCTAGGATGCTCTATACATTCCATGGGACTTTCCCCTAGTCTGTTTCCTCCTCTCTCACTAATCCTCAGAGTTTTTAATAAGGATTCAACAGGAAGAGGTGACAGCAATAGCGGTGTGGCCCTTCTGGCCCAGAAGACCATGGTGTTCACTAGCATAGAAAATGAATATGTGTCAGCCAATTCCTCTGCCTCCTCACAAACATTTTCTGCTGCAGGACAAGCAGTTTAACCCGAAGCCGGGAAAATTGAAGTTCATGGTGTGGAGGTTGGGAGGAGATCGATAGAGCTTTTAGTCGAAATAAAACTACCAATAATTCTTTATTATAGGATATATAAGGCCTTTTTGTCACTTCTCAGCATGAAAAAGGTGGGATCTGAGGTCACCAGCAGTCTCTAACATATTGGGATTTTTCCAGAAAATTCTGGGCAAGGGTTTCGTGTTTAGCCCCTCAAAGGTTCGAGTCTGCCCTGTCAGGTACGTTGAACAAAGATGGGCCTTGGATCCTCCTCTAGTGATGCGTTTCTTAAAGGCAGCAGTAAAGATCAGGTCTCCAATAAATCCTTTTCCGAAATGGGACCTGCCTTTAGTTCTGAAAGCCTTATTAGCACCTCCATTTGGTCCAGTGTCATCATGCTGTTTGTCTCAGTGCAATTTTTTGATAGCAATTGCATCAGCCAGATGGGTGTCTGAACTGTGTGCTTTCTCAACTAGGGAGCCGTATTGCCTAATACTCCAAGAGGAAATAATACTCAGACCGGTCCCAAGCTTTTTTCCAAAAGTAGCATCAGCTTTGCAGATGAATTGGGAAGCAGTCTTATCTGCTTTTCCGGAGAGTAACTCAGAAGACGAATGGACTAGGATGGATCTAGTGCAGGCCTTATCAATATACCTAGAGCAAACTAAGGATTTCTGGAAACAAGATCAGCTCTTCATCTTTCCCGGGGCCTCCAGGAAAGGCATGGCTATACCACCTAGAATAGTGTCTTCATAGATCGTAAAACCTATCCAGATGGTATATAGAGAGTCGGGATATCCTCCGCCATTGGAGGTCAAAGCACATTTTATGAGAGGCATGGCAGATTCCTGTGCATCATCATACGCTAAGGTGTCAGCAGAAGCAGTGTGCAGAGCAGCTAGTTTGAGTGCACCAAATACTTTCATTCCGCACTACAGAGTGAAGGTAACTCTGATGGCATCGGAAGCTTTTGGGTCTACTGTTCTGTTGGCGGCTGTCGGCTATTAAAATAATTTATTTTGGTTTATGATTCTAGTTATTGGTGTCTTTCCCTCCCCTTATGTGGTTGATTGCTTGCTACGTCCCATAGTAGGCTGACATGAGGAGGTCCAAGAATAAGGAAAATTGTTTTCATACTTACCGTAATTTTCCTTTCCTGGATCCTCCTCATGTCAGCCAAGGAACTCCCACCCAAAGTCCGTCGCGAGGTGGGTAAACTGAACATTGCATATGGGCAGACAGCCGCCTCTTATAGGCTTGGAAAGAGGTTGTCCTGAAGGGGTCAGAGGGGACGGAGCTGACCCATAGTAGGCTGACATGAGGAGGATCCAGGAAAGGAAAATTACGGTAAGTATGAAAACAATTTTCATTAATGTCAGGTATTGTGGCCATTATATCTAGAAGGGGCTTTGTATATCAGAAGAGGTATCAGGAAAAAAGGAGAAGAGAAGAAGAAAAAGATGCAGTAGAGGGGGAGAAAAGAAAAAAAGAGGGGGAAGCAGGGAGGAGATGGGAGGGAAGGAGAGGGCCCATCTCTCACTTCCTACTGTGGTTTACTTCCTCAATATAACCCTGTAAAGTAAAAGCATAATGGGCTACTATGCATCGCATAGTAGCCCATTATGTGCCACTTACCTGGAAACGAAGCCTGCGGCGTCCAGCAATGTCCCCGCTCCAGGCCGCGTCCATCTTCTGCCCCTCTTCCTTCCGGGGCCGCGACTCTGGCCAGTCACAGAGCATGCGCGCGGGAGCCGCCAGTCACAGCGCGGGGTCAGTGGAGAAACGGCATGGAGGCGTCGGCACATGCAAAACACTGCATATCTCCTGAACCGTGCAGGTTTGGGAGATATGCAGTGCACCTACAGGTAAGCCTTATTCTAGGCTTACCTGTAGGTTAAAGTGGTTGTCACAGGTTGACAACCACTTTAAAAAGGAAGGTTGTATAAGGCCCCAGTTTGGGCTACTGACACTGTACAAATAGCCTTAGGGGGAGGTTAGATACAAGCTTACTATTAGCCTCAATCCTGGGTGAGTTGGAATCAGATCACTGTGGAGAACAGCTTAGAGGCAGGGTATGAGGGTTGGTCAGACTGTGGAATTCTGCTGTTGTTTGGTTGAGTATTTTGTGGGAGTGCCTCGGACTATGCAGATCAGGCATTCCTTATTGGCTATTCTGTTGATCTTTGCAAGCCATTCTTTGAATGAGGGGGAGTAGGGGGTGCCCCAGTAAATTGGAACACATTGTGGTTGATTTACTAAGAATGAAGAGTGCAAAATCTGGTGCAGCTGTGCATGATAGGCAACCAGCTTCTAACTTCAGCTTAATTAAGCTTTGACAAACAAACCTGTAAACAGATTTGTTACTATGCAAAGCTGCACCAGATTTTGCACTCTCTACTTTTTAGTAAATCAACCCCATTGTTTTGCAGCATTGACCATGTACATGACTAGGGATTTGAAACCGACTTTATGTGGGAGGGAGGAGTGTGTAGGAGGAATTGAGCTGGGGTGTGATCCAAGTTATAGGTGGTTACCTGAAAGATGATACAATGGGGGTTACAATGGGGGTTATTTACTAAAGACAAATCCACTCTGCACTGCAAGTGCACTGAAAGTGCAATTGGAAGTGCACTGCAAATGCTCTTGGAAGTGCAGTCACTGTAGATCTGAGGGGGACATGCAAGGAAAATAAAATAAAAAACAGCATTTTGACTTACACAGATTCAGATCTTCCCCTCAGATCTATTGGGACTGCACTTCCAAGTGTAGTGCAGAGTGGATTTGCCTTTAGTAAATCAACCCCATTGTATCTTGGACCAGTAGGTTTGGATATGTGGGCATGACCACCAAATATGTAACATTATCCCGCGTTAGATTGGCATCTTCAGCAGGTCTCCAGGAGATCTGGGCAGAATTTGTGTATTAGGGAGGGGGATCGGTACCAGCGAGCCTGGATTTTAAAGCCATTTTCTTGGAAACATTTATTGAACCTTTTTGGATATTTATATGTAGTCCTCTGGTGAAAGGGGGGAAATGTCTGTGAACAGCAAAGAGTGTATAATGAAGATCAGATGGTGTTGAGGGGTCTTCCTGGAACATAGAGCTCCAAAAGGTGTTAGGGTTCTAGAGACGGATAACTTTCTGTCTAAGAAGCAAATATAGTGTGAGAGTAACAAGTAGGTCCTAGGGAAAGTAGAGGGTTATTCACTACTAGAGGGTAGGCTTTTGCATGATAAAAATTTGCCCTGTGCAAAGAAGTGGTGCATTAATACGTTGTAGTGGGGTCAGCATTCTTCCAAGAAGTGGTGATGCATGCCAGGGGGGGGGGGGGGGAAACTGGATTGAGACAACATGAGGTGAGTGGACCAGGGATGGATGATAAGAATGTGGATTTGCAAACGCCTTTGAAGCAACGTATGGTAGGTCCAATTAGGAGATATAGACAGAGTTTGGTTGGAATATACTGCAGCTGGGAAGCAGCCAGGGTACGGAGTTTAGGGGTAGGGGAGTGAACGAGGACTCCAGTTGTACCCAATCTTTGAGTTTGTTGTGTATATTCCAGTTTGTAATACTGGAAAGATGGCAAGCATGGTAATAGTTTCAGAGATCTGGCAAACCAATCCCACCTTTGTGTTTGGGTAGTGAGAGTTGATCACAACTGATTCTAGGTCTGCAGTTTCCCCAGAGGAATTTGGTGCATATAGTTTTGTAAGTTCAGAAGAAGGCTGTGGGAAGCTGGAAGCTTTGTGCCATTTGTAGGATGTAAAGTAAGTGTGGAAAAGCGTTCATTTTTAAGATAGCCACCCAACCAAACCAGGAAAACAGAGTTTTTTTCCATCTCTTAAGGTTGTTTGTTAGGTTGTGAAGGACGGGCAAATCATTTTTGGAATATAATGGGCTTCTAATAACCCTGGGGTGAGGGCGTTGGAGGTGGATAAAGAATTGAAGGCCCAAATAAATGGGGAGGCTAATGTATCTGTGAGGGTTTTGTAGTATACAGCTTTGAGGCCATCTGGGCCAGGGCTTTTGTCCGGTTTAAATTGCTTGCGTGCTAGGTCCCATTCTTGCAAAGAAAGCAGGTGATCTAGTATGCCTGCAACTTCAGGGGGGATGTATTTAGGGCAGTGTTTTTCTAAGAATTGCTGTAAGAGAACTGCCCTAGGGAGGGATGTGGGGGTATGTGTTTCTGTTGCCAAAAGAGTATACAGAGTGGAGTAAAAGTGTTCAAATTCTTGCACTATGTCTGAGTTACTTTTTGAGTGGTACCAGAGGAGGTCTTTGGCTGATGAACTGTCGCTTTAGCTGTTTTGGAGCATAAAGCTTGTACTAGTAGATGACCACTTTTGTTGTTGTGCTCATAAAAGAGCTTTTGAGATAAGGAGTATATCTTTTTAAACTATGCCCAAGTTCTGAGAAACTTACGAGTTTCCAAAAAGGTCCTGGTAGGTTTGCTGGGCTAAGGTGCGTTTTGTATACAGCTGTGAGGCCGTCTGGGCCAGGACTTTTGTCCAGTTTAAATTGCTAGGTCTCATTCTTGCAAGGCAAGTAGGTGATCTAGTTTGCCTGCAGCTTCAGGGAGGATTTATTTAGGGCAGTGTTTTTCTAAGAATTGCTGTAAGAGAACCACCCTAGAGAGGGATGCGGAGGTATATGTTTCTGTTGCCAAGAGATTATACAGAGCAGGGTAGAAGTGTTCAAATTCTTGTACTATGTCTGATGAAGCTGTAGCTTTTTTAGAGCATAAAGCTTGTGCTAGTAGATGGCTACTTTTGTTGCTGTGCTCATAAAAGAGCTTTTGGGATAAGGCGTATTTATTTTTGAGTCCACGCCCTAATTCAGAGAATCTTACGAGGTTCGATCAGGTCCTGGTAGGTTTACTGGGCTAAGGTGCATTTGTGGGCTATTTTTAGGGATTTGATCTTGGAAAGGAGATCAAGAATATGTGCTTGTTTTTCGTATTTACTGTGGAGGCCATGGAGAGAAGTCACGTGTGACGAAACCGGTAGGGCGGAAGAGACGTCTCGCTATCACCGCTCAGCATATACTTTTTCTGCACAGATTCATGTGGAATATGTAAGTGCAATACTTTCTTTATTAAATTCATTGCTTTTAAACGTTATCAAACTATCGCGGTCTCTCTTTATATTATCTGGCACGAAACCGGTATGGAACCGAGAGGCTGGGTTGGAGATTTTCTACCCCAAGGGCTTAGTGGAGGCCAGAGGTCCACACAGGCGTTCCCTGACCCTCTGTTGTAGGGGGTTCAGGGACTCTGGTAAGGATACATCCATATTGGTGGTGGATAATCACGGAATTGGTGTTTCTCTTATTAGTTTTGTTGCCCTTCTCTCCACTTTCTCCAGTTCCCCGATATCCTTTTTGAGAACCGGTGCCCAAAACTGAACTGCATATTCCATATGAGGTCTTACTAATGATTTGTACAGGGGCAAAATAATGTCTCTATCTCTTGAGTCCATACCTCTCTTAATACAAGAAAGGATTTTGCTCGCTTTGGAAACCGCAGCTTGGCATTGCATGCCATTATTAAGCTTATGATCTACCCAAACCCCCAGTTGCTTCTCCAGTATGGATTCCCCCAGTTGTACTCCCCCTAGTATGTGTGATGCATGCATATTCTTAGCCCCCAAATGCATAACTACATTTATCAACATTAAACCTCATTTGTCTCATAGTCCTCCAATTAGACAGTGCATCATCTGCAAACATTGAAATGGTACTTTTAATCCCAGACCCTATATCATTTATAAATATATTGAAAAGTAAGGGTCCCAACACTGAACCTTGGGGTACACCTAGGGTTGCCACCTCATCTCTTTAAATCTGAACACATATGAATTACACAGGTTCTGAGGCGAATTTAATGCAGATAAGGCAGCAAGTGAGTTTAATTACCACCTTAATCAGCCACAGAACAACCTGTGTAATTCATATGTGTTCGGTTTTAAAGGGATGAGGTGGCAACCCTAGGTATACCACTGATAACCTTAGACCATTCAGAGTAAGAATCATTAACCACTACTCTCTGAATTCAGTCTTTTAGCCAGTTTTCTATCCATTGTGACGGTATGCGAGGTGAACTGGTAAAGGGACACTACCTGTCGCCTTGCTTTATGCGCTCATATAGATTGGACTAGTTGGAGTCCAGCCCAGGTATTACCAGCCACCGTGGCTGGGCTGGTTCCGGTCCGGAGTTTTGGTCCACTGGAGTCTACCAGTAGGTGGCTTAAATTACCAGGAAGAGCTCTCAGTTGTGTTCTGGCCTGGGACTCATAAGAAACAATCTGAAGGAAGCTCAATTTTGGTGTGTGGACTTTAAAGAGAAGGTTTGCATTTTCTTATGTTTTGTGGGTGTTGGGGACCAGCCCCACACTGTATAGTGAGGAAAACTATACTGTTAAGTTTATCACCAGATGGCAAGGTTTTGTTTTCCTGTTTTCATTTCTGTTTATGTCCAACCTTTTAATTAAACCTGGCTGCAAGCCAGAATTTTATAAAGCCTGCTGTGCAAAACTGCTTTTATCCCAGGAAAAGCGATCTCCACTAGATCTGATCCCTTACACCAGGGATATGCAATTAGCGGACCTCCAGCTGTTGCAGAACTACAAGTCCCATGATGCATAGCAAGACTGACAGCCACAAGCATGACACCCAGAGGCAGAGGCATGATGGGACTTGTAGTTTTGCAACAGCTGGAGGTCCGCTAATTGCATATCCCTGCCTTACACCATTTACAAACTAATCTTTCCAATCCTGTAGAATTTACCTTACACATTAGCCGTGTGTGGGGAATGGTATCAAACTCTTTTGCAAAATCCAAGTATACCACGTCCACAGCCACCCCTCTGTCCAAGGTTTTACTTACCTCCTCATAAAAAGAAATCAGGTTTGTTTGACAACTTCTGTCTTTCATGAATCCATGCTGTCTGTTGCTTAAAATCTTTTTATCCAACAAGAACTCATCTATGTGGCCATTTATTAAACTAGCCCAGTATACCAGTATCTTCCCACCTATAGAAGTTAAACTAACAGGTCTATAGATATTTGGTAAAGACTTTGATCCCCTTTTAAATATGGGCACCACATTGGCCCTACGCCAATCCAGTGGTACTATTCCAGTCATTAAGGAGTCCCTAAAAATGAGATACAATGGCTTTGAAATGACACAGCTCAATTTTACGATCTGTGGGTGGATGCCACCTGGTCCAGGTGCTTTATCTACCTTTATTCTGTCTAAATACTTCTGGACCATTTCACTTTTGAGCCATTGTGGATCATTTGGGGCTGTGTCACTACCACCCCCATTATAGACATGAGCTCCCCCATGCTCCTTTGAATACACAGAGCTAAAGAATGTATTTAATAAGTTTGCCTTCCCTTTGTCCCCAGTCATGCACTCTAGATTATTTTGTAAAGGGCCTACATGCTCAGACCTGTTCTGGAAAAGTCAATGAAAGGGTGATTGGGTGATGATCGCATAGGAACATTGGTGTGATCGTTGCTTCAGTAAAAGGTAAAATCTTTGTTGTGGGAATGGAGGGTTCGCCAATTGTCATGTAGGAGAAGACAGAGTTCAATTTTGCGTAAGGCCTGGAATGATAGGTGAGAGGTTTCTGTGGAAGTGTCAAGAAGAGTGTCCAGGGGGAGGTAAAAGTCTCCACCTAGGATCAGGGGGTGAGAAAGATACTGTAGGAATAAAAAAACTGAAAGGGAAGGGAGTGATTGAGCTAGGACAGACGTAGAAGTAGAGGGGGTAGGAGAGAGGATATGTAAAAGGAGCAGAAGGGGAGGAGAGAGAGGTAGACACGTATGGAAAAAGAGAAAGGAGAGAAGAGAATCTGGAGGTGGGTGAAGGCCAGCTAACCCACCCTTATAGGTAAGGACGTCCACAAAGGGTCAGCGATTACTTCCTGAGTTTGCTGGGTGCGAGAGTGGTAGGTTATGGTTGTCAATCGTTGGTGTAGACTCAAACCTCTGTTTTGGATGTTAAGAAGGAGATGGGAGTGGAGAAGGTTCGATGAAGGGACCTATGGGGCACTTTTCTTCAGGTGGACGTATGATGGGGAGAATAGAAGTTAGGGGTGTGATATTATAGGTTCAGTCGTGTTGTTGATAGGGTGGGAGAAGCTGGGAGGTTGCCTGTGGAGAAGGGGCTCAATCGTACATGGGGAGTGAGAAGTCAAGATTGCCCAGTACAGGAATGGAGTAAATCACATTGAGTGGAAAATAAAATCTTTAGGCCAGGTCGTGGTTTAAGGAATGGCAAACAATTCAAGTATATTAAACATAGGTTCAGAACAGAAATACATATTAATCATGTTCTCAAGAAAGGATTTGGGAAGCCAAGCCACCCAATGGCCTGCTTCACAGAAAACCAAATCCATGCCTTCCAAAAAAAAAAGAAAAAACTTATGAGAGGCGAAGTAATACAGGAGTGTGGATTCTGAGGGGGTTATTTGAGTTCACATTTGCAGACCAGAAAGCCAGACACTCTGGTATTCAGTCAGCTTGCTTGGGTAGGATTAGGTCTTGGTCACAGGAGGAAGGCAGTATGAGAAGGACGGGGGGGGGGGGGGGGGACAAAAG
>BLSH010346980.1:45000-48976 GCA_018402905.1 Glandirana rugosa | reverse complement strand
AACAGAATAAGACAATGTTAAGGCAAATTTAAAACCATTAAGTGAAGCAATCTGAACATAGACTATAACCTTTTATCAAACCATAACATTTTTGCATGTCTCTAGTTACTTGCTATATACCAATAACATAGGAGAGATGGGAATTTTGGTTTACAGAAAGAAAGGATAATAGGGAGGGTAGTGGGTAAGTTTAGGGTAAAAGGGTAGGAATGGAGGGATAGCGGGGGGGGGGGGGGCAAGGTGAGAAGAGCGAGTTGGGAGCAACGCAACAACGCTGAGGTTTTCCTCATGGTTATGGATCCCTTGCTCTGGTCCGCCTAAGTTCATTAGGCATAGAGGGGCATTCTCGGGTGGAGGAGGGTCTTCTTAGCAACACCTGCAGTTAGTGGTGTTGGTGACCCCCCTTCCCAAATCCAGAAGGATGACTAGGGTAGTGAGAGGTGATGCATCTGGAGACCGGTTGTAGCCATGAGGGGCTAGTAGAGGAACTTTATAGAAAGGAGAAGTCAGAAAAGGACGAACATGGGGAACTGGGCCCCCCCGCTTATCACCCCACCAACCCCTGCTCCCTGTTGGATGGATAAAAGGATAAAAGAGTGGGTCCAATATATCGGCATGCACCAAAATGTTTGTAATGCGTGTGGCATGCAATTAAATCGTGACAATATTTGTGGTACATTGCAGCAAACTGAAAGGTCTAACATTGGTTCATTAATATGGCACTAATTGCCAGAATACAATGACACAACTGGAGGATTCCCTGATCCACATCAAATGTGTGGATGGGTTCATTGGGTTATTTATTATGTTCAACCCACTGGTTGAACTAAAAAAACAGACTCCTCTATGGCCAGCCTAAGGTTCATTTGAGATGGGCATTCCAATAAGGTTTGCCTGTCAATTTTTCCATGAATCCCTATGGACAGGCTGATATAAATGGATTTGTCTGTTTACAACCGCCTTTCTCTGAATCCAGATCTGAAAAAAAAATGGAAAAGACTGTGTCCTCGTCCACTTTTCTGGACCTAAACATGACATATTGGAGGTAGCCTGATGCAAACAGACACTGGAATCTGTTTACATCTGGCTGCTCATAGAGCTCTTATGGGTCCACCTGTGTCTGCTGCACAAACAGAATGTCCCAGATGTAAAAAACTGGCATCCGTTCTGTTTGGCTTTAGTTCAACAAGGGCTGTGCTCATGCATTCTGCTGCTGATTCAAGTAGGCTACGTTCCATGTGAAAGTATGAAAAAAATGTGGTGGGGGTAGGTTGGTCCCCAACTGATTAGCCCCAAAGAGAAATATTTGGACTGTCACGGTACCAGCTTGTACAGTATAGACTCGAAAGAGTATATAAAATTCCAACATTTTTCATTATACGTATAGGGACAGCCATGTTCATTATAAAAACACAATGATCACCAACACTGATGAACCCCACAGAGGGGAACAACATTAGAGTTCAGTGCCACGGATATTAATTCTGGACATGTTTTGCGGAATTGTGACCGCTTCCTCAGGAGAATATTTTTGGTAGCATATAGGTATAAAGAAAAACAGTGTAAGACAGATAATACATTTCAAACATATGCATGGGGATATCAGAGGCATTGCACTCACTCAGGTCCTGCACTGAACCAGAGACAGAGCGTCAAAACATGTTCCACGTTGGCGGAGGTGGGGGTTTTTGGGAGGACAAAGTGTAAAGTGACCTAAGTAAAATGATGAATGATAAGTGTCTAGTATCACAAAATATTTCTGGCAATGGAGCGGTAAAAAAGGGGAGGGAGGGGGAAGGACAGAAAACAGGGAAAAGGAAAGGAGGGAAAGGGAGGAGGGGGGGGGGGGGAAGAAGGCGAAGGAAGGAGGGGGAAAGAAGGGAAGGAATGGAAGGGAGGGGGGAAAGGGGGTGAGGGAGAAGAATGTGAAAGTATAATTAAGGCTCATTCACACATGGGAATGGGGGGGGGCAGTAAAATCGGGTGGTTGAGCCATGGTTTTAAACCCCCAACCCACACCAACTGCCTGCCTAAACACTAAACATACAGCTGCTACCAGATGTACACATGCTGTGTCCAAGATGCTGTGCTTAACCACTTGCCTACTGGGCACGTTCACCCCCTTGCTGCCCAGGCCATTTTTTTTTTTTAATAAGTAATTTTTCTTCTTTACTGTTGTGCACTGAGGAGGCTGCACTGATAGGCTGCACTGATGGACACTGATGAGGATGCACTGATGAGGAGGCACTGATGAGTTGGCACTGATAGGTGGCACTGATGGGCACTAATAGGTGGCAATGAAGGGAACTGATAGGCGGCACTGGTAGGCAGCACTGATGGGCACTGATTGGCACCCCTGATAGGCACCACAGATAATCAGGACACTGATGATCAGTGCTCTGAATATCAATGTAGATGTCCCATGTTACACTTGCCGGCTCTCCTCTCCTCATGCTGTAAAAGTGTGTAAATAAAGGAATGGTGATAACTGGCAAGTGTGTTTACATTATGATCAGCTGTGATTGGACACAGCTGATCACATGATAAAGAGCCACGTTGACTGCCCCGTTACCCCGATCTTTGATCGGCTGTGTCTGAAGGAAATGGTGATCAGCCGGATGCAAGAACCTGGCTGTAGCTGCCATTTGGCTATAGCGCAGTCAAGAGAGACAGCATGTTGCTATCAGTGGGTGGGTGATGCTGTGGTCAAACAGAATTATGTAGTTGAATGGGGCAGCCTTATGGCAATTATTGGGTTGAATCAGGTGGTGAAGAGGCAACATATTGCATCCTCACCACCTCTCAAACAGCTCTGAAAAGCGATCCAAGCATGGATCATTTCAGAGGAGCTACAGTCACTTTCACACATGCAAGAGTAGCCGGGCAAACAAATGCAGGGAAGTAAAGTGTTAAATCTCCTCAAATGATAACAGAAGGTTCACTGCACACCCAGGTTCAGCCTTATGTCCTACTGGGATGACAGTGTAACCTGATATACAGTCTATGCTGACAGATTCAACAGAATCTGACACAGAATTTAACAAAAGATAACAGTGATGGGGCAAGCTATGACAATGGGGAATGGAGACACAGAACAGTGTAAGCCTGAGCCCCAGTGTGAAGTGAATGTTCGCTTATCATGTGAGGAGATTGAACACTTTACTTTGCTGCATTTTTCTTTGGGTACTGTAGAAAAATAGGGAGAAGGGAACTGCTGGAGCTCCAAGTGCGCCCCCTGCCTCTACACAGAGAAGTTCCGCCCTGGGCAAGTGCTTTTTCTGCCCATGCCTTCTCCCGCCCCTGGTGGTTGGGAATCTTTGTTCTGTAAAGAAGGAAGGTTGGTCAAGGAGACTTTAAATGAGAGCAAACACTAATTAGATGAAAACATATTAATAACACAATAAATATTAAGATGATAAGTTTATTACATGGTAGTAAATAAACAACAATATTAGATTTCACTGGAATTAGGTAAAACATTGCAATGAGCTAGACCATAATAGACATGGCGGTGCATCGACGCCATGTCCCCATGCCCAACGCATGACGTCACCTGCGTTGTGCTGCTGTGGTGGCGGCTGTTTTCCATCACACGCCACCATTGGGATCGGGTGGCTGCCATGCCCCCTGGTTCCGGTATTTACAGTGGTCCAGGATTGGCCTGGCGTCTTCTCCCCTTCCCCACACCAGTGACATGTACATGGCGTTGGTGGCGGTCACGTCCTCTACCTCCGCACTAGGAGGTTTGACGCGTTTCCAGCATTTTTTATTTCTCTTTCTCCTGCACTGGTGAACACCTCACATTACTCTCATCAAACGAGGTAGTGTTGGTTGTTAGGAGCTTGCACACTTCCCTGGTTGCACTTATTCACTCAGCTGACCAATTTGGCCAGCTTATCCGGAGACCCTTTGATGTTGTTTATATTTCTACTTCTTCTCACCAGCCACACTATCACTATCTGGTTGTGCTTCTCTT